>JAVJIF010009641.1:0-118576 GCA_038442645.1 Agave tequilana | reverse complement strand
AAGCCCCTTCTCAAATTTTCATGTAAAAAGGGGTCAGTTAGTTAGTGCAAGAATAAGAAGTAGATATGATGGTACAATTAGTGAAAACTATATTATTGTACAAGTAAAAATTTAAACTTCCAAATGTACTAACTGCATGTGACTATAGTCAAGTGAATAAGCCTAAAACTCTTAATGTAACTAAGTCATATGAAACTAGAATGACTAGTGGGATTGCATATGGATGATTGCTATAAATAACAACTAATACATAATTACCCGAACCTAATAGGTGGGTTGGTGATGATAACACTTAACCACCTTAAAGTAGAACGGAAGAACCAATAAACTCTTGATAAACTCAGAAACCGATATGAAATTTGATGATCATTTACACTTGCATACTGAATTTAAATCATTAAGTATTATACCTTATGACTGCGCATAAAAATTTTAATAAAATAAATGAGAATGTTGTTTGAGTATAACTATTGAGCAATCATCTATAATGAACAATTAGAGTAAGTCAAAAACCTGGTTGGTGGACTAATCAACTCTATCAGTTAAACAATAAGATGTATGACGGGTAGAGTACAACTAAATACAAGACCTACTCGTACAAATTAGGAATATATTAAAAGTGTAATCAATGGTTAGATGAAATATTGAACGATTGACATTGATAATATTTTGTGTGTAAAATGATTATTGCATATGAATGATACTGAAGCATGAATGTGATTAAGTGTAACATGAGATAAACAATTATACACCTCTATTTGGATACGCAGTTGCTGATAATATGAATGAGAACTCAATCCATATGAATGAGATACGTAGATCATTTTACTGTTGACTTAAATCATGTGTGAATGTGTAACTAGTAAATCCTATACATCTTATTAATAATAGAATTACTAAATAAGAAGATGAACTGTAACTTACATTCGTATACACATGCAGTGAACTACATGAAGTTCTTCGATAATAGAGCTGATAAGCCACAAAGCAAATCATAGTGATTAATTGATATTCATATTGTTACTACACTGGTTGTTGTCTGCGTGTAAATATATGCATGTTTTCGGCTTTCTTGCTCATTGGAGGAAGGGGCCGGGCGGGAGCCGGTAGGAGGGGAAGACAGTATTATTGCATTATATACGTACATATACATAGGAGGAAGGGGTCGGGCGGGAGCCGGTAGGAGGGGGAAGACGGTGTTATTGTTATATGATTTATACATATACACACGTATATATATATATATATATATATATATATATATATATATATATATATATATATATATATATATATATATATATATATATATATATAGGAGGAAGGGCCGGGCGGGAGCCGGTAGGAGGGGGAAGACGGTGTCATTATGTTATATATCTTTATATAAGGAGGAAAGGTCCGGGCGGGAGCCGGTAGGAGGGGAAGGCGGGGATTTATCACACTTCATATGTGAATTGCATGTGCATATGAATAACGTATAATACGCCTCTCATTAATATGACATGTGAGTATTGTGAAGTGTAATGTGATACTGCAATATGTGAAGTGCGATAAGATTACAAGATATTAAAGTATATATTTTGATGCATGTGTTATCTTAAACATACACTATATATAAGATGGTGGGTATGTGATTGGCGCATCCGTGTATGATATATGAAATATGTATGTAACATATACTATGAATACATAAGAAGAGTTTGATAATAAACTTTTATGCCGAGCTAATATTTTACTGAACTTATAGACCCTGTAGCTTGTGGCATAGAATACGGGAAATATCATAAGAAATCAATGACTAAAGAGTCGGACCGTCCCCGAAGACTATGGAGCCCAATTGTTTCATCATATGTTATTAAGTTTTCGATTCTCTTATTCATTCAAATCTACTCCATTACTCGAAAAATCATGCTTATTATTGATTATATTCACCATTCTCTGATTTTCTTCTATCTCTCCTCACTGAGCTGTTGAGCTCACCCCCCCAACAGATTATTATGTTTTCAAGTCATGCTGAGGCGAACACCCAATTTAAGATTTCAAGCGCCTTGTTGGAAATCCTGTTACATAGAGAAGCATTTGGAGTTGTAATTTGTGTGATTGTAAAGTTCCATATTGTATATTTTACAATCTAATTGATGTTATTATAGCATAAGTTAGATTGTCTTGATCCTGATGAGTTGAATTTTTAGAATAAATTGGTGTTATGTTCTGAATACCGAGAGGAGTATTCTTAAGCTTATGTTCTTTTATTTTCCATGTAAGTAGGCGATGTCAAGCTGAAATTGTTAAAAGGAGTACAAGTAGGCCGTTGTGAGCCAAAATATTATGATGATTGCATGGGCGATTGTTGACTTTAATCTATATGTTTGGAGTGAGAATAAGTAGGCTGATGCTGGCTGAAATTATTGTGCATTGAAATGTATACTTGGACATATTCATATTTACAAAGAGGTACTGCAGAAATTTTCAAGAATATTGGAGATGAGCATGATAATCCATTAATCAATATAGATGTTTATGTAAATTGAGATCATTAGAATATGGGACCGTTACAGGGTGCAATATCAAACTGTAAACTAATCTAGTGAGTAAGATTATACTCTCTAAGAGTTGTGTCATGACCATGAATTATATGTGAAATTCGAACATGCTACAAAATGAAAACAGGAGAGGTGACTATAAAGAGATTGACGAGTAGGTCAAGTATTGTATAACTCTTGATACTGTATGTTAATAAAATTGGTCAAGTATACCCAGAAGAATACATATAGAAAGTATCAAAAAATAGAAAGAATCTATGATTCATTAAGTTGTGGTGTCCACCATAAGTAAGAAAATATTGAAACTTATTCTTGATATTTTTCAACTGCATCATACTTGAATTACAATAGTATTATAATACAAATTCTATTTTGGCTGATTTTACTCACTGAGCTGTGAGCTCACCAACCACAGATTGATGTTTTCAGGTCATGGCAAGGCGAATGTCTGACTTAAACCTACAAAGATGTTCTCCTGAGATGACGTATGTATGTGTTGTAGAATGTGATTCTTTTTGTAAACTCTGATGTTATTTGTAACTGTGAGTTAGAGCTAGTGGCAAGAGATAGTAATATACTTTGACTAATGGAGATAAATATGGATGATCACAGATTGTATATTGAGTGAATCTCATAAATGATTTTGTGTTAGAATATTATATTAGGGAAGCACTCTTATGTATATGTTTATTTGATGGACCTTGGTACGAACTATATGATGAAAATGAGATTAATAAGTAGGCTGATGTTCACCAAAATTAATTTATATAAATATTGAGGTTGATGATTATGGATATTGAGGTAATCAAAACTGGGACCTTTACAGTTGGTATCAGAGCTTAGGCTTAGAAATTTAGAAAGGACCCAGGTGTAGGTCTAAGACAGTATTAGCTTAGAGATTGATTTAAGTCGTTGAATTAGGAATGACATTGATTGTTATAATAAATGTCTGTAAGTGTGTAGTTTGTATGAATGAATAAATGTGTGTCTTGATGTACGAAGTTCACGGGTGTAATGGGTTCTTATTCGTATGAGTAATCTCGAAATGCATGATATTTAACTTTTTTCCTTATATTTGAATGAAAGTATACCCGCATATACTTTGATTCAGATGTATTCTATTAGGGGTGCGGGCCCTTAGTATAAACAACCGGTGATATAGGACACTAGAATAAGATAATGGCCAAAATGTCAGGCAAGTCAAGATTCAATTAGAACGGAAGAACTATATTGAAAGTCTGAATACGAAATGATGAAATTGTCAAGATAAGAGACTGATATAGAGACTGATAGATAAATACATTAATGTATTGAGTATACGTGATGGGTATATCATCAAGTATGGTACGTATGTATGTTGATATAATGTGTGAAGATATGTGATACGATTACCACCGACTGTGATATGTGTATATAATAGCATACGATATATATTAGATAAATGTGATGATATGATATATGTGTGTGTATTATGTGCTGTGTGCACACAAGAAGAATTTGATAATAAACTATAAGTATAAAGGTAATTGGAAATATTGCTCTCATCTTTTATTAGATATGCCAAGTTTCGAGGACGAAACTTTTTCTAAGAGGGGTAGAGATGTAACACCCAGATTATTAAACTCTGGGTTAAAATATTATTATTGGGTTAATAATATTTTTCTAGAATTCTTATGACTGTCAAATTGTTATTTCTGTGTTAAATGAATTTCAGTGATTCATTAAAGAAAATCTCAGAATGGATAAAAGTTTTTATAAATCATACCAAATTAATTGATATATGAAAACATTGATATTTATGTTTGTTTGTATGCCGATATAAGTGTGTGTAAACACTTGAATATTATAATTCTGTATATTTCTAAAATTTTGGATTATACTGATAAAGAGATTGATGATCGGTATATTACCAGATATTTTGTCTTTATAATTTATTTAATTATTATGAATACCGGAATATAGAAAATATATGAAAATACATGGATGTATATACTGCATGAAATATTTGTATAACTACCAAGTATTGATATTTAATTTAATTGTATGGTATTTACATGATTTTGAGAGATGAAGGAAAGAAAAAGAATAAAATATAAAAATAAGAATTGATTGATGAAGTATGGGAGGAATGGGGTGGGGGAGTAGGTGGGAGAGTAGATAGGGGAGTTGGTGGAGGGAGAGAGATAAAAATCTCTTTTCCTAGCTCATTCTCATTCTCATCCTCTATCTCTCTCTTCTCTCTCTCACTCCCTCTCTCTCTCTGGGTGTTGGTCAGAGGCCAGGCACCGGCGTGGGCAGCCGTGGGGAGGGGGAGCACCAGGCCCCCGCCTACCTCTCTCTTTCTCCCTCTTCTCTCTCTCTGGGGGCCCTCTGGCGGCCAGGGGAGCCGGAGCGGCACCGGCGCCGGCAAGCCATTCGGGCGGCCGGCGCCGCGGGGGTAGTAGCAGCAAGGGCGGTTGCTGCCGTTGCTGTCTATGGGGGAAACCCATAATGGTTTTCGGGTTCGGATTTTAAAGTAAACCCGACCCAACCCGTTAAGAATCCAACCCGTTTCCATTTTATAAGGTAAAATTTCATTTAGCCCCTATGAGATTAAATAAATTATTTTTGGACCCTAAAAAATTATAAACAGTCCCCTGAATATTTTCAATTATTACGTATCAACCTTTTATATTAGTTTTGATTTCCGAATGATATCTTGACCATCCGAAGTCAGATTCAGATGATTCTTGAGCCGTTATGATCGTGAAAACGAGGCCTACAATCCTCTGTATTTGTATGTGATATTGGACATTTAAGAATTTATTGGATGCCGGTGAATGGAAGTTCTAACTCAAGTCTTGTTTTCCCAATGTAGAAATAGTTATTATTGAGAAATTATTGATAATATTGATCCAATGAAGCTAAGATGTTATTATTATGATGGTTGTGATAAATATTATAAAAGTGAATGATTGTTGTGGAGCCGAAATCTAATAGGATATCCTAAATAATGAATTGCGGGAGAGTATACATATGTGCGAACATAATACGGGTATGATATCAAGTTGTGTCTTGATATTTATAATTCATATAGACTTGACCATTAATCGCCCGTAAGTGCATTAATATGGATGAACATAGACAAATATCACATAAGTTATGTATTTGTGAAATTCTGAGCATTATGTATATGTTGCGAGTATTTACTAGAATTAAGAACCGAATAATTAAGTACTGGGATTTTATAGAAATTGTTAAGTATAAATCTTCAGCTAATACCATCTATCCGTCTGTGATGAATATTGAAGTTACTTAATCTGAAAATCGTTAAGTGAGTAAAGTCTACCTCCGATTTCATTAAACACTATAATTGCATGTAAATTGACTATTAAGATAATAATGATGTTAGTAATATCCAAGCGGTCATGAAATTTATAATTATGAATAATAATAATCGGATGGTGGTTGGTTAACACCGGTGTACCCGGTGAGTAGACTAAACAGTGACAATGGGAAATCGACTACAGATCATAGATGTTTATTAATTAATAAGAAATAATTAGAAATCTGTTAAGACAAAAGATTACTTGAGACACATCAACCATAATTAGATAATTATAGAATCAGTTATACTGATGCTGGTATAAGCGAAAATCTGAGGTTGATACTAGAATTGAACAAAGCAAATGAAATTGGGATTTTATCTTCGAACAACTTAACATAACTGTGATATAAAAGACTCTGTTAAACGAGATACGTGTAATTTATGCAGTATTATAGAAGTAGCATACTGATTAAACTATTGAAAGTCTTATTAATATTGATAACTCGGATGGAATCTAGACATTTTCGTTAATTAGTAATTGTGAACGTGAACCGATAATTATGAAACTAATCAGAGTAATTGATAATGAATCGAATTAGAGCAACTGAATTTCTAGTACTACCGGACATGCTTGAGAAATAATTTGAATATCAAAAGTTTATTGTTAAGCTAAGTACACAGGATACCAACATATTATATAGTATGTTGAGTATTGATCTCGTGGATACTGTTTTCGTACTTATTGTGTTTCATGATATATATATATATATATATATATATATATATATATATATATATATATATATATATTGAAAGTACACCTAGAGGGGGGGGTGAATAGGTGTACGGCTAATCTATGAACAATAATGCGAAAATTAAAAATTTTAATGCAACACACTTAATGTAACCAACGAGTGTAGCCGAATTCACGGTGAAGGGCTCTGAACTAACTCCTCTTGATTCCTTTGAATAAGAGTTGAGGTTCTATATGAAGCTCTAGTGGTTAAACACAAGTGAAGCACACAAAAAAACACAACCAAGCATATAGTGTGATATGACAATATGAATCAATCCAAGGCACAATATAAGAGAGAGTTAGAGAAAGTGGATCAATCGCAAATATCAAGATATGTTTCGAGGTTCGAGCACACAGCTCTACGTCCCTACCTTCACACAGAAGGATTTCCACTAACTCGTCCACACAGGACTTCCCACACAGGGAACCTCCACTGAGGATTTGGGGCAAATACAACCGGGAGCACACAACTCCTCTCTCAAATACAACACAACCTCTACACTTAGAGGTAAGGCACAAAACAAATCACCTCTACACTTAGAGGGATAAGCACAAAGCCACTCAAACACAATCACCTCACACTTGACAGATTCCAACACAATCTCCACCTCTTACTAGAGGGAGCCAAATACCACTTCCACTATCACCTCACACTTGAGGGATAAAAACTCAATCACCTCTCACTAGAGAGATATTATAAAGATGGAAGGTTTACAACTTGGTGATCACAAAGACCACAAACAACTTCTTTTCCCACAAAACAAAGATCCTAAATAGATAGGATAGAAGATAAGCTCAAGTGCGAGAAATCAAGGTGTTTGAAAATCAAAACACAAAGAAAAATACTTGGGAAATCAATTAGAATTTGATAGAAATGAAGAACAAAACAAATATCCTAAATCTCTATTTTTCTTTGATTTCCAACCCTTAAAAACAAATAAAGATCAAATCTTTTGGCTCTAAAACTCTTTTGAAAACTTGGATTAAAACACTTTAGAAGATAGAAATTTTTGCTCTCAAAAACCTTCTCAAAAACCAACTTCAATGGGGCATTTATAGGCCCTTTGAAAATCTTCCCGTTGGTAGCTGAAAAGGGCCAGAATGCCCTTCCGGTCGACTGGCCAACGGTCAAAAAATCGACCGTTGTGCCCTCCGGTCGACCGCCCGGTCGACCGTGCCAGATCCAGAGAGCAATTGCTCTCTGGCCGGTTCAGCCCGGTCGACCGGGCCAAAGCTCACGGTCGACCGCCCCCACCCGAGAGTGGGGTGACTTCAGTCGGTTGACCGTACGGTCGACCGGTCAAGCCAACTTGGCCTTTGGGCATGTCTGGTGCACATCGGTTAACCGGGTCGGTTGACCGACTACTGGTCCGGTCGACCGACCCGGTTGACCGCCAGAGCCTGGCAGGGACAAATTCAAGATTTAAAAACTGGTCTTTTAACTTCAAATAAAACCCATAAAATCACATAAATTTCGCAAAAATCAGTTCATGTTATATCTTTGAAATATAAACATGTGGTAAAAATTCAACACATATTTCAAACTATTTGAACTATTTTTGTTACTTGGAAAATTTATCTTAAACCAAATTCTGTATTTTCCAAAACTTGTATTTTTGAAATGGAAATCCGATTTTTCCAAAACACATGTAAATACAAAAACATGATATTTAAACAACTTTGAAGCACATAGTATATGGATAGAATCCAATATACATGAAAGGTATTATATCTATATTTTTGACATTAAATCCAAAAATAAGTTTTGTCTAAATACAAAACTCCAAACACATGAATAGTGTATCAAAATAAGTTTTTCTATGTAGATGAAGCATATATGTATATAGATCAAATCTAATATACATTAAACCATGTAAACTTGTTTTGATTCTATCCATTCATGAAAACTAAGATCGGTTAAACCGAAAACCAAAACCAAAATATGAAACTTAAAACAAGTGTGTGTGTTGTGAACTTGAGCATACCACACTATCTAATCTTTAAGAATGGATCTAAAATAACTATTCTAAAACAAATCGAGGTCTTCTTGTAGAGCGCTGTCTCCAAGTCGACTCGATCCAAACGTGATCCACCGAGCTTGACTCCAAATGAGTGCTAGATATGAACTTGACGCTCGGGCTCTTGAATCACCATGTGAAAGCTCCAAAACACCTTTATTGAAGCTAATCACCTATTAATATCTTGGTTAAATATCTGAAACTAAATATCACAAGATTATTAGTAAACTATAACTACATGTTAATCATCATCAAAACTAGAGTGGAAGGCCTCTGGGCCAACAATCTCCCCCTTTTTGATGATGACAAAACTCATGGAGTTATATATGCATGGATTAAAGTTAAGCTTCAAAGAAGCCCCCCTTAACTCATGCATAGCAATAAACAATAAGATATGCAATGAATGGTAAACATGAATATGCATAAACATGCATAAAACAATGAAAGAAACATGCTCTTGATACCAAATTTTTAAAATAAATTACTTTTTCCCTTTTTAAAATAAACATGTTCTTAAATACCAATTGAAAATATAAACTTAAAATAAACATGTTCTTTAAGTAATTGCTCTTGATACCAATAAAAATTTCAATTGAAAGCTTATCAATAAAAGCAATAAAAGCTCTTGATACCAATTGAAAGATAATCAATAAAAGCTCTTGATACCAACAATAAAAATTTTAATAAAACTTCTTGATACCAATAAAACAAAACAACAAAACATGATTATCCATGATCTTGATATCAATATCAACAAAATATAAAACAAACTCTCTTGATACTAATATTTGATATAAACTTACAAATAAATATACATATATACTCAAATACTTCTCCCCCTTTTTGTCAATCATCAATAAAGAGGTTAAAGTAAATAATAAAACAATGTTCTCCCCCTTTTAGTCCAAAATAAAAAAATCAACAAGGAGTGAAATCAAATCAAAACATTATGATACCAATTAAAAATATATATATCAATTTAGTGCATCATGATATCAATTGAAAATAAATAAAACATACCAACTGAAAGTACATAAAATAAATGTTTTTAAAACATGCATGTATTATACCAGTTGAAAGTAAATAAAATATTTTGAAGAAATCAACCAAAAGATTTTGATATCAATTGAAAGATGTAAACATATAGGTAATCTTGATACCAATTGTAAAAATTAGTACCAATTGAAAATATTTTACACTTTTGATACCAATTTGAAAAACATAAACCAATCTTTTTGGTCAAATACTAAACTCATTTAAATAGAGAATAATATCAATTTAATGTTTTTGATACCAATATTGAAAATGAAACATATACCAATAAAAAATAATGAAATATATATCAATTGAAAATGATTTTTCATTAGGAGCGTATGATACTAAAAAAAATCAATATCATTTTTCCGTCATTTTTTAACATAAAGTGTGGGAGTAAGATACCAAATACAAACAATACCAATTTAAAGGTGAAATATGAATTTCTCCCCCTTTATGAAATACCAAACAAAATGATGCATAAGCTTGTATAAGATACCAATTGAAAAATAATCAATTGCAATATAATAGTCATTAAGAAATCAAGCTTAGCATAACCAAAATTTGTGCTCAAAGATATAGAGATATAGTAAGTACAAATAAAATACATATGTATGAAAAAAATGAATACCAATCGAAATTGATATTATTTGAAGTGTAAGCATACATATATAAAAACATATATGAGTATACAAAAAGAATGTCAATAGTGATACCAATTGAAAAGATACAGTGATATCAATTGAAAACACAAAATAAGATCAAGTGCATAACTCATACTTCCTACCACCTATTTCATGCACATGTTTTAAATAGATTTTCAATAATGAGCATATAAGTATGGTCGCCCAACCAGCTGCCCTTGGAAGGGTACGAGTTTTCAAAAATAAGTTTAAAAATTATATAGCACGTTTGAAAACTCTACCAAATGAAGAATACGAACTACTTATATGAAAAATTTGTAAACTAGTACGAAATCCTTCAAGTAAGGAATAAAACAAAAATATATTTTCTATAAAAATATGAAAATCACATTATCATCAAACACTCAACGGTCTATAAAGCATATATAGTCTCATGAAAACAAATCATGAGTAAAAAAAAATGATGTGAGTGTACAAGTATAATGTGAAATACAAAGTCATGGAAATAGGCAATTAAGCTCAAATACGAAATTCCTTAAAAATCATGAAACACAAGAAAATCTAATTTTTCATCAAAATAATTTAACCTTCAAGGCATATATATGTTTTATACAAACTAAAGTATACATACATATTCAAATATAAACGAGTCCACAAAAGTATATGCATGAAGGCAAGTGGCTCAAGGATGTATATGTATAACTAATAGTTTAGACAAAATAGACATATACATGAAGTTTAATATAAACATGAAAAACATATACAAAATGGGAATACAAGTTAAAATGTATGAATCATCAAAACTAGGCTATACTAGTACATCTAATGAGTACAAATGAGCATTCAAGTACAAACATATAATAATCTATTTGTGACTCACTAGTTGTACAAGTATATATCCAAGTTTTAATGAAAACTAACATCTAAACATGCAGTCATAATATGAAGCATAGAAATCAAAACAAAACTCATATGATCATTATGGTAAATGCACATCCATTAGATCTATGATATATACAATAGCTAAACAAATGTGAGAACACAAAGTATGGGTCCATATAAACATTGGTGATCTCAAATACTAATCATGTATGTCATAGGACTAATAAACATGACATATGGCATAATGAACATTAAAAAACATGACATGTTAAAAATCAACAATATGAAAAGCATGTAAATATAAATGAGGAGTAAGAGATCGTTACCAAAACGGATGAGGGTACATCTCTATGTCTCCAAACCATGGTGGTCCCACCAAACTCCTGATTGGTAGTGAAAAGTGCATTTTTATCATTATATTTACCATCACATTTTCATATTTTTCTCCTATAATTCTGCACATTTACTAATATTTTATGATCTATTGTGTGCAGGCCTCGAAATATTAAAATAAAGAAATAAAGCTTAAAAAGAAGCCCAAAAGCCCACATTCAAGCCCAATGTAAAAGTTGCAAATATTAATTGCCAAAATTGCAAATACTAAGGGCAAAAGTTGCAAATACAAAGAAGAGGGAAGGATAGACTTCTATTCAACCCTAAACACTTGCAGGATGAGGATAAAAGCCAAAGAAGAGAGTGCAAAGATAAGGAAATTCGTGGATAAAAGATTTGAGATCTAGTAACTTGCTTCCCAAGTTATATCCAAATCCAAAGATAAAGAGCCAGGATCAAACTTCCAGAAGCAAACGCCCAGATGGACGGACCAGAAGAGGCCACGCGCCAAAGCGCGCGGCCAACCGACGCCACGTGGCCGCGAAAACGCGGCCCAAGCCGCGTTTCCGCGGCAAAGTGGATAAGCCAGGGCAACAGGTTTCGTGGAGGAGTTCGATCTGGACTCTACTGCCTTCTGCGCCTATAAATACCCCTGCAGTGCAACCGAGAAGGGCGCCCAGCGAAATACAGAGCCAAAAATTAGGGTTTTTAGGCTTTCTTCTAGTTTAGGTTTTCTTTTCTCTTTTGTAATTTTTATTTTTCCTTTTTGTAACTGAGAGGAGAGGATGTTTTCATGGAGGAAGGAGATCTACTTGTACTGAGGGTGACAATCAGTGTAAGTTTTGCTCTTCTTCTATTGTTAAATAAATCAACTCGAGGTTCGTTTTTTTATGTTCTTTTATTCTTGTTTAATCTTGTGTTTCTTTTGTTCTTGTTTTCTTCTATTTTCTCTCTAATGTCTTGTGAACCATGAGACCCAATTGCGTTGAGACTGCCTAGCCGAAGAAGAGCCCTTGATGGCCTATGGAGATGAACAAACCTTCGTTAGTTTGTCTTTTATTTTCGTAGTGTAGATTAAGAAGGTGGACGATCCTATACGCCATACTTGTACGCCTTCTAAGACAAGGTAAGTCATCGCACGGATCAAAGGTAAGCAAGGTAGAAGAGGTATGTATGTATAGTTTTCTTTCTTTTTAATTCTAGTTTAGATCTCCATCTCTCTCAAATTTACTTTTCACCTTCTCATTGTAAATATCATATACCATTGTAAATAATAAAAGAAAATAATTTTTAGAGAATCTTACTTAAACGCTTCCATCGCTAGTCCCTCCCTGAGGAACACGACCCGCATAGCCATTGCTACCGCGGATTAGAATTGAGAATCTGGCACAACTTGTTCTAAATCTGATATTCTATATTTTGTGTGCAGGAAAATCTCAACAAAATTTTGATTGAGATTTTCCTGCACACAAAATATAGAATATCAGATTTAGAACAAGTTGTGCGAGATTCTCAATTCTAATCCGCGGTAGCAATGGCTATGCGGGTCGTGATCCTCAGGGAGGGACTAGCGATTGAAGCGTTTATGTAAGATTCTCTAAAAATTATTTTCTTTTATTATTTACAATGGTATATGATATTTACAATGAGAAGGTGAAAAGTAAATTTGAGAGAGATGGAGATCTAAATTAGAATTAAAAAGAAAGAAAACTATACATACATACCTCTTCTACCTTGCTTACCTTTGATCCGTGCGATGACTTACCTTGTCTTGGAAGGCGTACAAGTATGGCGTATAGGATCGTCCACCTTCTTAATCTACACTACGAAAATAAAAGACAAACTAACGAAGGTTTGTTCATCTCCATAGGCCATCAAGGGCTCTTCTTCGGCTAGGCAGTCTCAACGCAATTGGGTCTCATGGTTCACAAGACATTAGAGAGAAAATAGAAGAAAACAAGAACAAAAGAAACACAAGATTAAATAAGAATAAAAGAACATAAAACAAAATGAACCTCGAGTTGATTTATTTAACAATAGAAGAAGAGCAAAACTTACACCGATTGTCACTCTCAGTACAAGTAGATCTCCTTCCTCCATGAAAACATCCTCTCCTCTCAGTTACAAAAAGGAAAAATAAAAATTACAAAAGAGAAAAGAAAACCTAAACTAGAAGAAAGCCTAAAAACCCTAATTTTTGGCTCTGTATTTCGCTGGGCGCCCTTCTCGGTTGCACTGCAGGGGTATTTATAGGCGCAGAAGGCAGTAGAGTCCAGATCGAACTCCTCCACGAAACCTGTTGCCCTGGCTTATCCACTTTACTGCGAAAACGCGGCTTGGGCCGCGTTTCCGCGGCCACGTGGCGTCGGTTGGCCGCGCACTTTGGCGCTGGCCTCTCCTGGTCCGTCCATCTGGGCGTTTGCTTCTGAAAGTTTGATCCTGGCTCTTTATCTTTGGATTTGGATATAACTTGGGAAGCAAGTTACTAGAACCCAAATCTTTTATCCACGAATTTTCTTATCTTTGCACTCTCTTCTTTGGCTTTTATCCTCATCCTGCAAGTGTTTAGGGTTGAATAGAAGTCTATCCTTCCCTCTTCTTTGTATTTGCAACTTTTGCCCTTAGTATTTGCAATTTTGGCAATTAATATTTGCAACTTTTACATTGGGCTTGAATATGGGCTTTTGGGCTTCTTTTTAAGCTTTATTTCTTTATTTTAACATTTCGAGGCCTGCACACAATAAATCATAAAATATTAGTAAATGTGCAGAATTATAGGAAAAAAATATGAAAATGTGATGGTAAATATAATGATAAAAATGCACTTTTCACTACCAATCACACTCCCACACTTATCTTTTTTCTCGTCCTCGAGTAAAAATCAAAGAGAAAAAGAAAAATTAATCTAACCTAACTCACTTTCGTAGGAATCACGGTTGCACTTAGCATGTGCAACAAGCCGTTAGACCCCTAGGTTACCCTAGAGGACGAGTGTTGTCTCGTGAGGGTTTTCAGCGGATTACACCCACAAAATCCATAAAAAGGAAAATATTTGAAATACTTTTGAAGAGACTAAATAGTCTATAAGTTTTAAGATTATCATTTTTATTCATTCTTTAAACTTTAGTCTTTATACAGTAAATTGTTCTCCATTTTAGGTAAGATTTAAAATTGAATTTCTAATATAGTCTTTTTCGTTACCAAAAATCATATGCATCCTTATGAATTTATACTAGGAATTCCTTAACTTGGACTCTCATGCCTCTTTATTATTTATTTATTTATATATACTTTTTTTTGATATGTATAACTCATCTAATTTTCTTTCGTGTAAGTATCAAGGCTTCTTGAGGCCCTCATACCTAACTAATTAACTATTAGATGTGTTAGTACATATATAAGTAATTTTTCCTTAATTTCCTTAGTCTTTCTAATCCACCCATGTAACGAACTTAAAGTCGATGACTCCCAAACTGGTTGTCTTTAGGGCACCAGGTGAGAAAACACCCCGCAGACTCAAATTCGAGTGAACTAGGCCCCAAAACTAAGGACTTTATTTTATTTACTCACCTTTAGGCATGAATACTTATGCTTCTTGAGGCACATGTATCCAGCTTAATTAGTGATTTTCTTTTTTTTTTTATATATATATGAGGCACAAAGGTCTTTGTCTTAGAATCCTAGATATGCATTAGGTATGCAAATTTCATTAAGGTAAAAATCAAGACTAATAAATTATACAATTTCTCCTCCTATACCTAAAATTTAAACAATTTATTTATTTTGACCAACTTTTTAGAAATCCTAATCATGATTTTCCTAATCCTTAAAACTAACTTAGATTTCTTTCAAAAGATAAGTCAAAATATTGTCCTTTTTATAATTATTATTTTTTTTAGAAAATTTTTTTTATTAGCAAATTTTTGTTAGTTTCTAACTATGTTAGTATGTTAGTAAAGCCCACCCCCACACTTATCTCATGCATTGTCCTCAATGTATGAATGAATGCATATATGCATGAAAAAGAACAAGGGAAGGCAGAAGTTACCTTAAGGTGGTGGTCCGGTGGTGGTCTAATTGGGCCAAGTGTTGCTACCCAATCAAGATAACATAATATTTGGTGAAACCCACCAGAAATTTTTCTTATATAACCCACTAAAATGTATGTATCATTATTTTTTAAAATTTTCACCCCATCAAATTTCCAAATTTCATAATAAATTTCAGAGTCAATTGTGTCAACCTCCTTGTCCCAAATGGAGTATGAAAAGATGGAATTATTGACTTGGACGTGGGAAGTACGGGAACGAATACCGACTCAGGAAAGAAACTTAAATCAAGTAATGGTTCAGGAGTCGGGCTAGGTTCAGGAAGTGGGTCCAAATCAATAAGTTGAAGCTCAAGTCCACAATATTCTTCCCATAATGGAATGTGACTCAATATTGGTGATTCAAGTTCAGGAATGATAGGTGTGGAACCAAAACTGACTCTAAAATATTACCTAAGTCGGGTAACAAAACAGGAGTCAACAATGATTCGGGAATTTGATCTTGATCACAAATTTGAGAATCTAGGTCACATATCTCATTCAGCTCAATATCATAAAAATGAGAACTTGCCAATTTATCCATGGGACTTTCAAAATTGCACAATTGGTCAAGTTCAATATGATCATCAAAAATGGGTGATTCAAATTCATGATGAATTGGCACAGGATCCAATGTTGACTCGGGAAAAGTAAAATCAGGTGGAGACACCGGAGTCATTATTGAGTCAGTAAATAAAATTGAATCACCGGGTGGAAGATCATGATCATATTCATGCTCAAGTTCTATTTCAGGAAAGGAAAAACTTGCCAAGTTATCAAAATTTGAAGTTTCGGCAAGTTCACATGATGGCAATGAATTAGAATCTTGTTGTCCAAAGCAACTTGGTTCGTCGGCTCTAAGAGAGTGGTCAGCGATATCAGAAATGGCCGAACGGTGAGAACGTAAAGATTGAACCATCATATCTATATCATGATCACGGGCTAATCTAGCCTGAGTCATGGCTGCAAGCATCATTTCATAGTTGATAGGTGCATCATGTTGTGATTGGACTTGAAAGGATGAAGTGTAATCGTGATGAAGTTGTGAGTCGATGGATGATTGGTTGCTAATATTGCATATTTAATGTCATATTTCCATACTTATTTTAGAATAAAAGCCTGCATTGTCCTAATTATTTGTTTAATTTATTTGCAGGCCCAATCCTTAAAGAGATGAAGAGAAATGAGCCCAAAAGCCCACCAGAATTCTGAATTAAATCAGAGTTAATTCGTACACATAAAATCAGGGCAAAATCAAGAGGTTGAAACCGGTTGAGAAGAATCCTCTCAGAATCGATCGGTTAAAGCCAAGAATCCAAGGCCATTTCATCAGAATTCGGAGCTCAAACGACAAAACCAACAAGGATAAAGCCAGAAGAAGACCCCGGAGAGACCCACCAACAGGGTGTGGCCACCTGGCCACACCCTTGCCGCGGAAACGCGGCTTGGGCCGCGTTTCCGCGGCTTTGTTGGGGAGTTAGGGGGAGCGTTTGCTCCCCCGAGCTCCCCGGGATCTTGGTTGTTGGGTATTTGCCTATAAAAGGCCTATACTTTCACTGAAAATGAGACGTCAATGCAGATTAGGATTTAGCCTAGTTTTAATTCTTTATAGTTTAGGTTTTTCTTTTCTTATTATGTAATTTGTATGTAACTTAGGGTAGAAGAAGATTCATGTAAGTAAGAGAGAGAGGCTGAAGTTGAGAGTGACACCGACGATGTACCCTCCTCCTTTCTTCCATTGTCTCTGCAATTAATAAAGGTAAAAGTTCTTTTTATGTTTGTATTTTCTTTTGTTTCGTCTTCCTCTTCTACTTTACCTTGGTTGTTGTTGTTGAGTGTACAAGTGAATTCCAAAGCAAGTATAACTAAGCTACGTGAGAGCCAGCGATAGTTCATGAAGACGTTCTCCTCTTCCAAGCTCCGCATCACTTCGTTCTTCTTATGCTTGACGATATAATGTGCACGGGAACCGAGCTCAAGTTTATGATCTATGCGTTGAACGCCTCCGAAGCAAAAAGGTAGAACTTGCAAAAAGGTTTCCAAGTAAGTCAACACTCAACCTAGGTAAGTATTTCTTTACTTTTCTCTCTCTCTTTTCTTTTACTTCTTATGTATAGATCAACACCTCCTCAAACTCTTTCTTCTCCACTTCATTGTACATAGTCGCTTTTCATCGTTTTCTGATTTTTCATCTTCTTCATCTCTCGCTTTCTTCTTAACTTTAACCATTAACTTTCTTTTTCTTTTTCATAACATAAAACAGAGAAGAACTTTCGCTTATTTTCTTAACGATTTCAATAAAGAACTGTAAAGCTTCCATCGCAAACCCTCCTTGTGGATCACGACCCGCATAGCCACTTGCTATAGCGGAAGAATTGAGCACTTGCACATTTTTATTATAAGTTCTGAAATTTCGTATTTTTTGTGCAGGTTTTGCCTCAATCAAATTTGGGCGCCGTTGCCGGGGAGGGTAAAACGGTTTTTATTGAAATCTGAATTTTTATTGAAATTTTTTTTTTTAGAACTAAACGAATTTTCTTCTCTGTTGCAGGTTACAGGGCAAGCAAAGCAGGAAAATAAGTTTGCAGTGACATACAAGTGGTATTGGGCCTCTGCTCTAGAAAGCAGAGACTCATTGCCCTCTGAATTGCCGCGTTTCCACGGCAAAAGCCGCGGATCCGCGGCAAGGAAGAGTTGACTACTAACAGCTTTTTGCAGGGCTGCTTAGTTTAAAAAATTCTAGTTTGCTGCAACTTTAATTTTTCTTATATGCCATAACATAAGCCTGCTAATAATCAACAGTAAAATATTTGTTGAAAAGATAAAAAATTGATTAGACATTTGCATTTTAGGCACGTGTCTTTTTAATTCCTTTATTTTTTACTGTTGAAGAGTGCTGGAGCAAGGTATGTTTGCATTGCATCTAGAATAGGACTATCTCTTGGTTGATTTATATCGCTTAGAGTGCATCTTATTTATCTTGTACATTTGCACAAAAACTGATCTTAAGGGCACCACCCAATAATAAGATAAGGTGGGGATTTAATCACCCTTCCTTAGCCCAAAAATCAGAATCCAAGCACTCACTAACCCAAGCCTAACTTAAAATGAGTAGACGTTGGCCCTAAGGACATCTCGGACTCAATTAGGAGATTATCCTAAGGGGAAAGGTGTTGGAACTTGACTCTTGCCAAATCAGTGTCTAGGAAAGGGATTAAGGGCCGAAAGCCCGAAGGTTGGTGGTTATTTAATTAAGGAACGTCTTTTGACGGAAAACCTCCCACCAACCTTGCCCTGACCTGGCTGATTAGCTTGTAGTCAAAGTCTACATTAAACCTCCTGTGGACAGTCTAACCAGTTAGGAGTCGTCTAGGTCTAGGTCTACCCTAACTTAGGTTAGAATTTTTTCTTTCTTGTTTGTTTATTTGTGTGTTTTTCTTTCTTTTTGTTTGTATTCCATTGTGTGATATGGCTTAGAATAATAATTTTTCCAACTATAATAATAATCCATATTATACATCAAACTCTTTTTCGGATATTACCAACCCGGCATATCATGACTTTAACCAACCTAGTGTGCCAGATTGGTCTTATCCGAATCCATATAACCCATGTCCCCCATCATATGACTATAATTTCCATAACGATTTCAACTCTTCACAGAGTCAGTGGGGATTCACCTACCCCGAGTCCAATTTTCAAGCACAGTGTCCTCCTTCTCCACCTAGTCCACACTATTTTCAAGAGTCATACTCAGTTTCCACCAGTCCAAAATAGAAAACCATCAATTTTGGAACGGAGTATGCGTGAGTTCAAACAACAATCACAAAATTTGATGGACTCACAATTTCAATACCACTTCCAAAACAACTCTTCATCTTTTCAACAAGACAATGAACCCATCAACTATGAAAAGATGCTAGAAGCCATGACTCATGCTCAAAATGCTGGAAATCGTGACATAGATATGATGGTCGAATCTCTACGTTCCCACCGTCCTGATGTCACTTACCATTCTGTTAGAGCCGAAGAGTCATGTAGTTTTGGAAATCAAGACTCTATTTCAGAACAACCATTTGAACTTGCCCAAACTCCAAATTTTGAAAAGATATTGATAGTTTAGCAAGTTATCCTTTTCCTGAAATAGAACTTGAAAATGATTATGATCCTGAACCCCAACTTAGTGATTCAATTCTATTTCCTGATTCGATTATGACTCCGGTATCATCACCTGACTTCAATTTTTTCCCGGAGTCAACATTGGATCCTGTACCAATTCATAAAGAAATTGAATCACCCATCTTTGAGGATCATGTTGAACTTGACCAACTTTACAATTTTGAAAATCCCATGGATAAATTTGCAAGTTCTCCATTTTTTGATATTGAACTCAATGAGATATGTGACCTAGATTCTCACATATGTGATCCAGTTCAACTTTCTGAATCAATATTGACTCCTGTTTTATTACCAAACTTGAATAATATTCTAGAGTCAGTTTTAATTCCCCCACCTATCATTTCTGAACTGGAATCACCCATATTAGGTCACATTTCATTGTTGAAAAATACATGTGGACTGGAGTCTCAACTTCTTGACTTGGACCCAATTTCTGAACCTATTTCGACTCCTGAACCTTTACTTGACTTAAGTCACCTTCCTGAGTCGGTATTAGTTCCTGTCCTTCCTGAGTCCAAGTCAACTGTTCCATCATTTCATACTCCATTCTGGGACGAGGTGGTTGATAAATTTGACTCCGAAATCAATTATGGAATATGAAAATTAGATGGGGTTAAATATTTAATAAAGATCCTTTATGGATACATCTTTTTAGTGGGTTATATTAAAATAATTTCTGGTGGGTTCCTCCGAGACCCAAGAAAAGTTGATTGGGCCGCGTTTCGTGGACAATCAGACCACCACCGGAACCACCACCTTAAGGTAGCCTTTTCCTTCCCTTTCTTCTTTTTCATGCATCTATGCATTAATTCATACATTGAGGACAATGCATGAGATAGGTGTGGGGGAGGGTCTAACATAACTTTTCTTTTTCTTAAAAAAAAAAAAATAACATTTTTCTTTACTTTTAAAAACTTTTTGAAAAATAGAAACAATATTTTGAGTTATTATTATAAGAAATTAAGTTAATTTTAAGGAATAGGAAAATCCAAATTAGGATTTCTTATACTTGGTCAAAATAAGATTATTTGTTTGATTTATAGAGTTAGGAAGATAATTTGTCAAAGTAATTTAGTCTTGATCTTTACCTTGATGAAATATGCACACTTCATACACTTACACACTTAGGGTTCAAAAACAAAGATTCTTATGCCTTATAAAAAATATATATATATAAACAAATCTAATTATTGATTAGCTAGGTGCTTTGGCCTAACAAAGCCTTAGTATTTATGCAAAAGATAATTAGATGAGTTTGAAAAAAAAACAAGTCTAATTATTGACTAGCTAGGTGCTTTGGCCTAAGCAAGCCTTGGTATTTATGCGAAAGATGATTAGATAAGTTTGAAAAGAAAAATCCTCTGATTAAGCTGGGTATTTGTGCCTAATAAAGCATAAGTATTCACGCCTAAAAGAGGTTCATATAATAAAATCCTTAGTTTTGTGGCCTTGTTTGCTCGAGTCCTTAAGTCCTAGGGGTGTCTTCTCACCTGGTGCCCTAAGACCATCTGGTTTGGGAGTCATCGATTAAAGGCTCGTTACATGGGCATATTAAAAAGCCTAATAAAACTAAGGAATAATACCACAAAAAAAGAGAGTATATATATAAAAAAAATAAATAAGGCATAAGAGTTAGAGTTAATGAACCCTAAGTCAAAATTTTCACAGTCACAAGGTGCATATGACTTAGGGTAAAGTAATAGACTAGATGAGAAGCACAATTTGACTCCTTACTTTGATTGATAACAAATTTTTGAATAGAGACTAAGTTTAGGAATGAAAAATTCGTGGACTCACGCATAATCATGTCTGCGATTGATGGTAATTGTTGCTTGGCCTCATGCATACTCATCATTTCCTGGATAGATGGTAGTCTATTCTGACTGGGTGGATCTGAGTATGAATCTTGGGAATATTGTGGACAAGGTGGAGACGGAGGACAAGTCGGTTGAAAATTAGACTCGGGGGAATCGAAACCCCCTGAACTCTGTGAAGAGTTGAAAGTATGAAAATTATGGTCATAAGATGGGGGTATGGGTTATATTCATTCGGATAAGACCATTCCGGCACACTAAGTTGGTCAAAGTTGTGATATGCCGGGTTGGTAATATCCGAAAAATAGTTAGGTGTGTAATATGGATTAAAATTGGAAAAATTATTATTATATGCCATATCACACCAACACAACAAAGAAAAAGAAAACAAACAAACAAACAAAAAAAATTCTGACCTAAGTTAGGGTAGACCTATGACCTAGACTGTTCCTAACTGGTTAGACTGTCCACGGGAGGTAGGGTGCAAACTTTGACCACAAGTTAATCAGCCAGGTCAGGGCAAGAGTGGTGGGAGGTTTTCCGTCAAAGACGTTCCTTAATTAAATAACCACCAATCTTCGGGCTTTCGGCCCTCAATCCCCTTCCTAGACACTGATTTGGCAGGAGTCAACTTCCAATATTGTTCCCCCTTAGGATAATCTCCTAATTGAGTCCGAGATGTCCCTAGGGCCAACGTCTACTTATTTTTAGTTAGGCTTGGGTTAGTGAGTGCTTGGAATATGATTTTTGGGCCAAGGAAGGGTGATTAAATCTCCACCTTATCTTGTTATGGGTTAGTGCCCTTAAGATAAGTTTGTGCAAGTGAACAAGATATGTAAATAAGATTCACTCAAAGCAATGAAAATCAACCAAGAGATGAGTCTTATTCTACATGCAATGTGAACGTACCTTGCTCCAGCACTCTTCAACAGTAAAAATAAATGAATTGAAAAGACAGTGCCTAAAATGCAAACGTCTAATCAATTTTTTATCTTTTTCAACAAGTATTTTACTGTTGATTAATTAGCAGTATACAGGTTTATCACAGAACAAATATAACAGAGCTAACAAATCAAATCTCAGATTGCAGCAACCTGCAGAAAATTCAGTAAGTAGTTCTCTACTACTGCCGCGGATCCGCGGCTATTGCCGCGTTTGCGCGGCAAGGTAGTAGGCTCTGCTGCTCTGCCTTCGAGGGCAGAGGCACAGAATTACTATATGTCCTTGCTGCTGTTTCCTGTTCTCCAAACCTGCAAATAGAAAGAATAAAAGAATTAGTTAATAATTTTTTTTTACAGAAAAACTTACCGTCCCTCCCCGGCAACGGCGCCAAAATTTTGATTGAGATTTTCTTGCACACAAAATATAGAATATCAGATTTAGAACAAGTTGTGCGAGATTCTCAATTCTAATCCGCGGTAGCAATGGCTATGCGGGTCGTGATCCTCAGGGAGGGACTAGCGATGGAAGCGTTTAAGTAAGATTCTCTAAAAATTATTTTCTTTTATTATTTACAATGGTATATGATATTTACAATGAGAAGGTGAAAAGTAAATTTGAGAGAGATGGAGATCTAAACTAGAATTAAAAAGAAAGAAAACTATACATACATACCTCTTCTACCTTGCTTACCTTTGATCCGTGCGATGACTTACCTTGTCTTGGAAGGCGTACAAGTATGGCGTATAGGATCGTCCACCTTCTTAATCTACACTACGAAAATAAAAGACAAACTAACGAAGGTTTGTTCATCTCCATAGGCCATCAAGGGCTCTTCTTCGGCTAGGCAGTCTCAACGCAATTGGGTCTCATGGTTCACAAGACATTAGAGAGAAAATAGAAGAAAATAAGAACAAAAGAAACACAAGATTAAACAAGAATAAAAGAACATAAAAAAACGAACCTCGAGTTGATTTATTTAACAATAGAAGAAGAGCAAAACTTACACCAATTGTCACCCTCAGTACAAGTAGATCTCCTTCCTCCATGAAAACATCCTCTCCTCTCAGTTACAGAAAGGAAAAATAAAAATTACAAAAGAGAAAAGAAAATCTAAACTAGAAGAAAGCCTAAAAACCCTAATTTTTGGCTCTGTATTTCGCTGGGCGCCCTTCTCGGTTGCACTGCAGGGGTATTTATAGGCGCAGAAGGCAATAGAGTCCAGATCGAACTCCTCCACGAAACCTGTTGCCCTGGCTTATCCACTTTGCCGTGGAAACGCGGCTTGGGCCGCGTTTCCGCGGCCACGTGGCGTCGGTTGGCCGCGCGCTTTGGCGCGTGGCCTCTCTTGGTCCGTCCATCTGGGCGTTTGCTTCTGGAAGTTTGATCCTGGCTCTTTATCTTTGGATTTGGATATAACTTGGGAAGCAAGTTACTAGATCCCAAATCTTTTATCCACGAATTTCCTTATCTTTGCACTCTCTTCTTTGGCTTTTATCCTCATCCTGCAAGTGTTTAGGGTTGAATAGAAGTCTATCCTTCTCTCTTCTTTGTATTTGCAACTTTTGCCCTTAGTATTTGCAATTTTGGCAATTAATATTTGCAACTTTTACATTGGGCTTGAATATGGGCTTTTGGGCTTCTTTTAAGCTTTATTTCTTTATTTTAATATTTCGAGGCCTGCACACAATAAATCATAAAATATTAGTAAATGTGCAGAATTATAGGAAAAAAATATGAAAATGTGATGGTAAATATAATGATAAAAATGCACTTTTCACTACCAATCAACTCCCCTTGAAAGTGATACATCCAAATAGTCCTCTTTAAGCTCGGAACGCATCCACTTCAAGGCACCATCACTCTCACGTCATGTGAGAGCCCACACCTACATCAAATAAAATAGGAGTGGTCTTTGGTACCCATACTCTTTTGGATCCATGGGGGTTAGCTCCTTTCCTAACACAAACAAATTTAGTTGCTAAATTCGAATCATGTATATGATCATAACAAAACATAGCAAGGTGACCCTTATGTTCACAATGTGTACAAGTGTACACATGAGCATACATTGTGTGATGGGTGTGAACATGAGGAGCATGTGTATGCCGTGATTTGTGTGCATGCATAGAAGGAACTTGTTTCTTTCGAAACATAGATTCTAACCGTGAGTGGTTTATGGCACAATGGCTCAAAGTGGAGCCCAAATAATTCACTCTTCTTAAGCATACAAATATCATTTTCAATCATGGAAGAAGAGGGGCATGCAATAGGTATGCTAGAAGGAGAAGCTATACTAGCATGGCAAACATGTGTGTCAAAATCCTTTTTCAAAGAAATATTTTAATTTGAAATAATTTCCAATTCCTTTAAAATAGAAGCAATTTTTATTTTCAAGGAATCATTCTCTTTTACAACAAAATCAAGTTTTGAAGACAAGATCTCATTTTTCTTCAAAATCTCATTGCAATCATTTTTATTTTTCAAAATCATGTTTTCATTTAAAACAAGTTCAAGTTGGGTTTTCAAAGAGTCACACTTATTTGAAATCTCAACCTTTTCTTGTAAAGCCAACTCAAGTTTTGAAAACAAATCCTTATTTTCGTTATTTAATTAACAAGTTTTCTTTTTCAAAACTTTATATTTTTCCAAGAGGTTCTCACAAACAATAGATAACTCTTCATTTTATGCATCGGCATCCATGCTATCAAGATCATCAAATGAAGAGCTATCACTATCTAGTTGAGTATCCGAATGTACCTCAAGGGAGTCATTCCCTTGGACCATGTAGCATCGTTATTCGGATTCATCCTCACTAGATTCATCCTCCACAATGGTTGGCGTTTGGAGCTTAAAGGAGGTCAACGTGTTCCATACTACAAAGGCGGAATCACAGTTAGAAACCATCATAAGATATTCTTTGTTAAGCGTGCTTCTAAGTGCCTCAAGGGCTTGTGCATTGGCCTCTATATGCTTGCTATTATCAAGATAGGATTTCTTAGTAGCGGCAAGGAAAACATGCAAACTTAGGATTTTTAGGTACATACTCATCCTAAATTTCCACATGTCAATGTTGGAAACATCAAACATAGGAGGTGTCAATCAATCCATAAGTGCAAACAATATAAGTGTGCAAATACAAATGCAAATGTAGATTAGCAACCAAGATCACACTCCTAGGTGGTTAAACCTAATATCAGGAGCGTAGGCTCTGATACAAATTGAAAGTACACCTAGAGGGGGGTGAATAGGTGTACGGCTAATCTACAAACAATAATGCGGAAATTAAAAACTTTAATGCAACATACTTAGTGTAACCAACGAGTGTAGCCGAATTCCCGATGAAGGGCTCTGGACTAACTCCTCTTGATTCCTCTGAATAAGAGTTGAGGTGCTATATGAAGCTCTCGTGGTTAAACACAAGTGAGGCACACAAACAAACACAACCAAGCATATAGTGTGATATGACAATATGAATCAATGCAAGGCACAATATATGAGAGAGATTAGAGAAAGTGGATCAATCGCAAACACTAAGATATGTTTTAAGGTTTGAGCACACAGCTCTACGTCCCCGCCTTCACACAGAAGGATTTTCACTAACTCGTCCACATAGGACTTCCCACACAGGGAACTTCCACTGAGGATTGGGGCAAATACAACCGGGAGTTCACAACTCCTCTCTCAAATACAACACAACCTCTACACTTAGAGGTAAGGCACAAAACAAATCACCTCTATACTTAGAGGGATAGGCACAAAGCCACTCAAACACAATCACCTCACACTTGAGGGATTCCAATACAATCTCCACCTCTCACTAGAGGGAGCCAAATACTACTTCCACTATCACCTCACACTTGAGGGATAACAACTCAATCACCTCTCACTAGAGGGATATGACAAAGATGGAAGGTTTACAACTTGGTGATCACAAAGACCACAAACAACTTCTTTCTCCACAAAACAAAGATCCTAAATAGATAGATAGAAGATAAGCTCAAGTGCGAGAAATCAAGGTGTTTGAAAATCAAAACATAAAGAAAAATACTTGGGAAATCAATTAGAATTTGATAGAAATGAAGAACAAAACAAATATCCCAAATCTCTATTTTTCTTTGATTTTCCAACCCTTGATAACAAATAAAGATCAAATCTTTTGGCTCTAAAACTCTTTTGAAAACTTATATTAAAACACTTTAGGAGATAGAAATTTTTGCTCTCAAAAACTTCTCAAAAACCAACTTCAAATGGGGTATTTATAGCCCCTTTGAAAATCTGCCCGTTGGCAGCTGAAAAGGGCCAGAATGCCCTTCTAGTCGACCGGCCGGTCGACCGGCAAATGGTCAAAAAATTGACTGTTGAGCCCTCCGGTCGACCGCCCGGTCGACCGTGCCAAATCCAGAGAGCAATTGCTCTCTGGCCGGTCCACCGCCCGGTCGACCGGGCCAAAGCTCACGGTCGACTGCCCGGTCGACCGCCCCCACCCGCGAGTGGGGTGACTTCAGTCGGTCGACCGTACGGTCGACCGGCCAAGCCAACTTGGCCCTTGTGCACGTCTCGTGCACATCAGTTGACCGGGTCGATCGACCGACTACTGGTCCGGTCGACCGACCCGGTCGACCGCCAGAGCCTGGCACGGATAAATTTAGGATTTAAAAACTGGTCTTTTTAACTTCAAATAAATCCCATAAAATCACATAAATTTCACAAAAATCAGTTCATGTTATATCTTTGAAATACAAACATGTGTGATAAAAATTCAACACATATTTTAAACTATTTGAACCATTTTTGTGACTTGAAAATTTTGCCTTAAATCAAATTCTGTATTTTCCAAAACATGTATTTTTGAAATGAAAATCTGATTTTTTCAAAACACATGTAAATACAAAAACATGATATTTAAACAACTTTGAAGCACATAGTATATGGATAGAATCTATTATACATGAAAGGTATTATATCTATATTTTTAACATTAAATCCAAAAATAAGTTTTGTCTAAATACAAAACTCCAAACACATGAATAGTGTATCAAAATAAGTTTTTCTAAGTAGATGAAGCATATATGTATATAGATCAAATCTAATATACATTAAATCATGTAAACTTGTTTTAATTCTATCTATTTATGAAAATTAAGATTGGTTAAACCGAAAACCAAAACCAAAACATGAAACTTAAAACAAGTGTGTGTGTTGTGAACTTGAGTATACCACACTATCTAATCTTTAACAATAGATTTAAACTAACTATTCTAAAACAAACCGAGGTCTTCTTGTAGAGCGCCGTCTCCAAGTCGACTCGATCCAAATGTGATCCACCGAGCTTGACTCCAAATGAGTGCTAGATATGAACTTGACGCTCGGGCTCTTGAATCACCATGTGAAAGCTCCAAAACACCTTTGTTGAAGCTAATCACCTATTAATATCTTGGTTAAATATCTGAAACTAAATATCACAAGATTATTAGTAAACTATAACTACATGAGTTAATCATCATCAAAACTAGAGTGGAAGGCCTCTGGGCCAACACACACACACACACATATGCTTATAACGTGATTTTGTGTATCAACTTGCACACTTGCAGCATCAAAAGTCATCGGATGGCTTTCATATTTATATATATTGATTTAATTGTTAATCGATAGCAACTGAAAGCAATTGGTTGGATCAATATCTAAGATTCATCAAACCTGAAGAGGGGTGGAAAAATAATACCTTTGGACTAGAACTCGTAAGTAAATACTGTATTTTTTGCAATCAATGATTAATAATGAAAAACTACTGAATAAGATCAAGTCTGATGAAAGCCAGATAATGGGTGACCGATAATGGTATATAAGTATCAAGTGGTAATTAAATTTGTAAAAACTAGTTAGAGTCAGTATTGAGTAAATCTGACAACTTAATATGCAGTATATCGATTAGAGATGAATAATTCGATATCAACAAAACAAATACCGATAATATTGAGCTAGTATTGTGGTACGTCTACTTTATGCATCAGAGACTTTCGGGTATCCTGGTAATTGATTTATCAGAACATTGGTATCACATCTTTATAGTGACACCGATTATATCAACCAGTAAGAGTTAAATAATTACCTTAACAATTGAAAGTTTGTAATACAGACGAAAAATTGAACGTCGTATCAATGAGATTAGTAATCCAGTATTGGTAAGTGATATGTGTATGTGTATGCATGTATATATGTGTGTGGTTTGATTCATATGCGAACGTAGAGGATGATTTGGCTAGTAATTGACTGCATGATTTGAAACTAGGAGATAGAAGTAAGCAACAACAAAACTTGTTGTATAGAAGTCAGAAGCGTTAACACCAGTATTGATGGAATCTGGGATAAATTTGGGTTGTACCGAACAAAAGTATTAAAATCCGTCCCTGATTGAAATAAAGGATAATTATAATATCAAAAGTGTAATAATTTATTAATATCAGAATTGTCGTATAACCATCACTTATATCAGAAGTGATGAGAAAATTCTGAATTAAATCAAGTTGTAACCAATAGGCAGTCTGCTTGAGGATAAAAAAAGGTAATTGATGATGAATCCTGGATGTTAACTAAATGATAAAAGTGAATAAATATTATGATTAGAAAAAATGAATACTGGTACTACGAATCAGAACTTGACCGGTACGATAGTGGGGATCATTAAGTTGAATGCATTATGCGTGTGTTTAGTACCTCTTAATTATGATAAGAATTCCTCAAAACTAACAAATTAAGAAATGAAATCGCAAGAACTTGACTGTGTGACACATCGGTATGTATGTGAATACCTTTGTGATAAGAAATGTACATAAGTATGTATATGACGTCATGTATTATATTGGAGGAAGGGACTGGGTTTAACTGGAGGTGATCAAAGGGGGGTTTTGTTGTTATTTATTGTATTGGAGGAAGGGACCGGGTTTAACTAGAGGTGACCGAAGGGGAGTATTGTTGTTATTTATTATTTCGGAGGAAGGGATCGGGTTGAACCAGAGGTGATCAAAGTGGAGTATTAATATTATTTTAATGACGTATGCTAGAATGTATGTTTATGATATCTGGTATATGGATATGATTATTTATGATATCCGAATTATAGATGTTAATAGGTATGACACCTAGTATATGCAAATGATTGTTTATAATATCCGGTATATGGATATGATTGTTTACGATATCCGAATTATGGATGTCAATAGGTATGACACCTAGTAAATGCATATGATTGTTTATGATATCCGGTATATGCATATGATTGTTTATGATATCTGAATTAAGGATGTTAAATGTATGGCACCTAATGTATGCATGTAGTTGTTTATGACATCTGGTAAATAGATTGTTGTGACATTCAGTATATGGATGTGAATGTCTCGTACTTTTTCACGTATGAAAACACAGTTATAATTGGATACTATCATGGGTAGTGTGTGATGTCATATGTATATTGGGGGTGCAATAACAAACTTTAAGCTAATCTAGTGAGTAAGATTATACTCTTCAAGAGTTGTGTCGTGACCATGGCTTATATGTGAAATTCGAATATGCTACAAAATGAAAACAGGAGAGGTGATTATAAAAGATTGACGAGTAGGTCAAGTATTGTATAACTCTTGATATTGTATGTTAATGAAATTGGTCATGTGTACCAGAAGAATATATATAGAGTATTAAATAATAGAAAGAATCTATGATTCTTTAAGTTGCGGTGTCCACCATAAGTAAGAAAGTATTGAAATTGATTCTTGATCTTGTTCAACTGCATCATACTTGAATTATAATGGTATTATAATATAAATTTTATTTTGACTGATTTCACTCACTGAGTTGTTGAGCTCACCCCACCACAGATTGATATTTCCAGGTCACGGCAAGGTGAAGGTCCGACTTAGAGCTGCAAAGATGTTCTCCTGAGATGACGTATGTATGTATTGTAGATGTGATTCTTTTTGTAAACTGTGATGTTATTAGTAACTGTGAGTTAGAGCTAGTGGTAATAGATAGTGATATACTTTGATTAATGGAGATAAATATGGATGATCACAGGTTGTATATTGAGTGAATCTCATAAATGATTTTGTGTTAGAATATTATATCAGGGAAGCACTCTTATGTATATGTTTATTTGATGGACATTAGGACAAACTATATGATGAAAATAAGATTAATAAGTAGGTTGATTGATCGGGACGGAACAAGCACTCTAAAATGTGTGTTTTGCAAAATCAATGAAAAGCTTGTATGTGCTAATGTTCTCTCGATACTTCCGCTATAGCATTGGCTCAACGGGTCGAATCCACAGGGACGGGAGACGATAGAAGTATTAACAGTCTTTATTCACGTGTTTTGTTAATAAGTCTTCTTTGATAAAGAATTAGAAAAAGAAAAGAAAAAAAAGAAATCCAGAAAGTGGTAGGCGAGGACATGCGATGAAAGTGGCGATGTGAAAATAAAAGAGAAGTGATTTGGAAAACAAATAGAAAAGAAGATGAAGCTTATGGTAAAGAAAATGAAAACAAAGACAAACAAAGAAAGCGGTGAAAACAACAATGAAAAGATAAAATAAGAGTTTTAAAATTGATTTTTAAAACAAGATAAAAGAAAACTCATGGCTACTAGTTACTAATTGCTCCACTAAACATACTAACCTCTTAGTGATAGTTGCCTCACATGGTTACTTGGCCATCACTAAAACTTGGCTTCAAGAGACGATACAAAGTATGGCTCATAAGATTGTTCTTCTACATTCAAATAACACATGAATACCACATAACAAGTTGCAAGCTACTGTTAAATCATCAAAACCGGTTAGAGGTGAGCATGAAATAAAGAAGACATTGCAAGTTAGCAAGCTAGTGGGTTAGATGTTAGAAATGTTAGAATGTTAGAATCCATCATCATGAGCCATCAATGGCTCTTGCAAGAGCAAGGCCTTATAGAGGCTACTAGATTCATATGAATTATCAAGTAAGTGGTTAGATAGTTAGTGGTTAGTAGTTAAATTGCCATGAGAAGAAGAAATTAGCCAAGCATCATGTAGAAAATGGAGAAGATTACAATGGAGAAGAAAGGAGGCACCTTTACATAGATTGTCACCATCTACTACATCAATCCCTCTCTATCTCTCTCTGAATCTCTCAGCCCTACTACAAGATCTAAAAACAAAATAAAATATAAAAGAAAAGAAAAGAACGCCTACACTAAAGATAAAAACCCTAACATAAAATCAAAAACTGCTTCATTTCGTGCCTCTGCAGGGGTTTATATAGGCGCAAAAGAGGGTTCTAGAAGACGAGACGGGGCCACGCGTCGATGATGAGACAGGGCCACGCGTCGAAGATCGACGCGTGGCCCCACCAAATTGCCACGGAGCGCGGCAATTGCCGCGGATCCGCAGTAATACCAGGGACATAAGTCCTTGACTTTGGTTAGAATCTTCCTCTGGCTTCTAGGACCATCTTGGTATATCTGAATTTTGATATTTTCGCCCGAATATTCGTCTGATGTGCGCAAAGGTCTAGCTTCAAAGCATCTTCTAGATGTTTCCTTACTTGGTCTCCAAGAAATTCGGAATTAATTACCCGAAAATGGGGTTAATTAAGCTCTTATTACTCCTTTACCCTTAAACTCTTGATTTATCTGCAAGAGAGACCAAAACACAGTTTAGATCGACATTTTAATCATAAATCGGTAGAAAATGCGATATAATAATGCAGAATTATAGACTAATCATACCCCCACACTTATCTTTTGCTCGTCCCGAGCAAAACAAGAAAAAGAAAAATTATATTACAAATGTTATTACACCACTTTCGCAGGTGACGCGATTGCACTGAGCGTGTGCAACAAGCCATTAAACCTCTAGGTTACCCCTAGAGGTTTAACGGCTTGTTGCACACGCTCAGTGCAATCGCGTCGGAGGAGTGTTGTCTCCTGAGGGTTTTCAGTGGATTGCACCCATAAAATCCATAAAGAAAGAAGACAAATGTTAGTATTTTGAAAACAAATTTTGAAAGAGAGACAAGTTACGAAATATTTTTGCAAAATATATGCGATCTAAGGTCATAAGTCCACCAAAAATTATTCTTCTTTAAACTTAGTCTCTATGCAAGATCTTGTCTTCTAATAAGGTAAGAATTTAAAATAGGATTGAAATTTTATCTTTCATAAAACTTAGATAATATGCACTTTGTGATAGTGAAGATTTCTAAGATTTCAACTCTAACTATCAAGCCATTTATTTTTATATTTTTTTTCTTTTTTTTCTTTTTTTCTTCCTTTAGTTTTCTTAAGCTTTCTAGTTCACCCGTGCAGCGGGCCTATAACCGATGACTCCCAGACCAGTCGGTTTTAGGGCACCAGATGAGAAAACATCCCTCGGGTTTAAGGACTCGCGTAAACAAGGCCACAAATTTAAGGGGGATTATTTGTTTCTTTTGACCACCATTAAGCGTGAATAATCATGCTTCTTGAGACATACTTATACAGCTTAATAAGTGATTTTTTTCTTCGTATATAATATATATATATTCTTTTTATTTATTTTTGCTTTATGGTATTTTAGGTCTTTGTTTCCATCCCAAAATTGTTTTAGTGTGAAGTGCATACTATTTAAGGCAAAAATTCAAAATAAAATTATCTATCCAATTTATCTTACTTAGCCTATAATTTTAAACAAGATTTATTATTTCGACTAGGTTAAGATGTCATATTTTAAGGGTTCCTTAATTTCTAAGATCATCTTAATTTTCTTAAAAATAGATTAAAACTTTGTCCCTTGTTTCAAAAAGTTTTTTTAAAGAAAGAAAAAAAATTCCTATAAAAAAGAATTTTTAAATGTATCCTAAAAGAAGTGTAAAAGAAAGAAAATCTAAAAACTCATCCTAAAAGAAGTGTAAAAGAAAGAAAATCTAAAAACTATACGTTAGTAAACCTCCCCCACACTTATCTCATGCATTGTCCTCAATGCATCGTGAATATATATATGCATGAAACAAATAGAGAGGGAAGGAAAAAATCACCTTAAGGTGGTGGTTCCGGTAGTGGTCTGATTGGTCCACGAAATGCGGCCCAATCCAATGTGCGTGAAATCCGGAGGAACCCACCAGAGACCTTTAAATACAACCCACTAAAATGATGTATATATTTATGATTTTTATTAAGAATTTAACCCTATCTAATTTCCAAAATTTAAAAAATAATTTCAGAGTCAAATTTATCAAGACCCTTGTCCCAGAATGGAATGATTGATTTGGACTCAGGAAGTATAGGAACTAATACCGACTCAGGAAAAAGACTTAAGTCAAGTAAAGATTCGGGAGTCAAGATTGGTTCAGGAAGTAAGTCTAAATCAAGAAGTTGAAAAGCAAGTCCACATTCATTGCCCCTTGATGGAATGTGACTTTCGAAGATTGGTGATTCAAGTTCAAGAATGACAGGTATGAGAATCAAAATGACTTTAAAATGTTGCTCAAATTGGGTAACAAAATAGGAGTCAATATTGATTTACAAATTTGAAATGGATCACAAATCTGAGAATCTAGGTTACATTCCACATTGAGTTCAATTCCATAAAAATGAGAACTTACCAATTTATCAATGGGACTTTCAAAAGTATGAAATTGGTCAAGTTCAATATGATGATCATAAAAAATTGATAATTCAATTTCACAATGAACTGGCACTGAATCCAATACTGACTCGGGAAAAGGCCTAAATTCAGATAAAAATACCTCAGTCAATATTGAATCAGGAAGTGAAATTAAATTAATAAGTTAAAGTTTAGGATCATATTCATGCTCAAGTTTAATTTCAAGAAAAGGATAATTTGTCAAAATGTCAATGGGATTTGAAGTTCGGACAAGTTCAGATGGGTATGCTAAAATTGAATCTTGATTTTTCAAAATGATAAGAGTCCTGGGTCAGATCAATAGAGTTTGGGATAGCTGAATTGGTCAAATATTGATAAGATAGAGTTTTCTCATTCCTATAAATGCTAACCAATTGACTCAATTGTATTTCCAACCTATTGATAGACTCGTCAGAAGATTTTTGAAATTTTAGCGCGGACTCTTGCAAGACTTTTATACTCTTTTCTAGAGGTGATGTATCTTCAAGTGGTTGTTCTAGAAAAGGAGTGTAGAAAACTTGGTTTCCAAAGCAACAAGAGTCATGAGTCAAATTGATAGAGTTAGAGATATTTGGATTGGTCAAAGGTTGAGAAGAGAAAGTTTCTTTATTCTTATAAATGTTGACCAATTTACTTAATTGTGTTTCCAATCTATCAATAGACTAAGAAAAAGATTTTTGAAATTGTAACGCAGACTCCTACAAGATTTTTATACTCTTTTCTAGACTTGATTTTTCTGCAAGTGAATGTTCTAGAAAGGGAGTATAAGAATCTTAGTTTTGGAAAGATAGTGAAGATTGTGAGTCTAACATGTTTGGAGATTAAAGTTTGGACTCACACAAGAGTTCTTTACTCGTTTCCAGGGCAGATGGTTTTTCATTATGAGGAGGTGAAATTGAGTAAGACTCTTGAAAATATTGTGGAATTGGAGAGGCCAACATTTTCTGATGTTGTCGCTCGGCCTCTTGTAGGCTGGCTTCTATACTCTTTTTTAACTCAGATTTTTCTTCAATGGGAGGTCCAGAAAAAGGAGTATAGGAAGCGAAATTGGAGAATGAATATTATGAAAATTGTGGACAAGGTGGTGAAAAATTTGACTCGGGGGAGGTGAATCCCCATTGACTCTGTGAGAAGTTGAAATTATTTTAAAAATTATAGTTAAAAGATTGGGGGTATGGGTTGTATTGATTCGGATAAGGCCAACCCGGTGTATTTGGTTGGTTCATATTGTGAAAAATCGGGTTGGAATTATCCGAATCGAATGGGGTCGGTGTGAAATATGGATTCATTTTAGGATTGAAAGAATTGTTATTGTTGAATTCCATTTCACAAACAATCACAAACAAAAAATAAAAAGCAAACAACAAACAAAAAGAAAAGAAAAAATCAAAACCAAGCCTATATTAAGGTTGACCTAGACCTAGACGACTCCTAACTGGTCGACTACCCGGGGAAGGTTGTTGCTTGAATCCGACCACAAGCTAATCGGCAAGGTAGGGGCAAAATACGGTAGGAGGTATCCGTGCGTAAGCAACGGGCCTTAATTACGTCAAACCACGGTATTTTCGAGGCATAACCTCTTAATCCCCAACCTTAGACACCAATTTCACAAGAGTAAGATTCAAAACAAGTTTCACCTTCGGTCAATCTCTTAATGAGTCTGAGATATCCTTAGGGGCCAACGTTTATCAATTTTTATTAGGACTTGGGTTGTGTGAGTGGAGAGGTGATTTTTAGGCTAAGGAAGGGTGATGAAATCCCCACCTTATCTTGTATGGGTTTTACCCTTAAATCTAATTTGTGCAAGTGTGCAATATAGTCAAGAGTATAACACAAAGCGACAAAACCATTCCCGTTCCCCGGCAACGGCGCCAAAAATTTGATCAGGACGGAACGAGCACTCTAAAATGTGTGTTTTGCAAAATCAATGAAAAGCTCGTATGTGCTAATGTTCCCTCGATACTTCCTTATAGCATTGGCTCAACAGGTCGAATCCATGGGGACGGGAGGCGATAGAAGCATTAACAGTCTTTATTCACGTGTTATGTTAACAATGTTGGCCCAAAGGCCTATCACCCTAGTTTTGATGATGATCAACTCATGACGTTATGTTTACTAATAATCTTGTGTTTAATTAGTGACAGATTCATTATCAAGATCTTAGTAGGTGCATACCTCAACAAAGAATAAAATGTTAAGATTTGGAGCTAGCACGGTGTGATCCAAGGAGCTTTTGGATCAAGCTTGGACCAAGTCAAGAAGATGAGAAGCCTTCAAGTGAAGACTTCAAGAAAATGAAGACTTGTGTCAAGGTATAAGATTTTGTTTTTATTTTAGATAAAATGTAAAGGATAGATAGTTGGTGGATTGCTCAAGTACATTTACACACACACTCTTGATAGTTTTGTTTTACAAAAGATTTTTCATTTTTGAAAATACAAGTTTGATTTTTGGTGTTTCTCATATACTTATCTTTTAACCAAAATCAAATTTAGAGCTTAATGTCAAAAACATAGATATTTCATCTTGATTGTGTAGTGGATCATATCCATACACACTATGCTTTAAAAGTATATCTTGTTTTTGTATTTGATGAAGACTTGGAAAAACATGTTTTGGAAAAATATTATTTTGAAAAATATTGTTTTGGAAAAATAATTTTTATCATGAGCCTAATATTTCCAAGTTACAAAAATAGTCCAATCTTTTATAACATGCCTTGATTTTGTGCAAGCATGTTTGTATATCAAAGTATATTGGTAAAACTATTTTTGTAGATTTTTATGTATTTTATGGGATTTTATTTGAGCCAAAAAGACCATGTTTTTAAATCCCAGAAAACTGTTTTCAGGCTTCAGCTAGTCGACTTGCCTACCTTTATAGTCGACTAATACAAGAGTCGGCCGACCGGACCGGTCGACCGACGTGCACAAACGTGCACGCCTTTGTGTACTGGAGGACGGTCGATCGTGCCGGTCGACCGCTCCAGAGAGCAGAGCTCTCTGGAAAGTTCGGCCGACCGCACCGGTCGACCGACAGAGAGTTAGACTCTCAGCTCCAGTGGGTCGGTCGACCCGGGCGGTCGACCGTGGCTCCAACGGTCAGAAATCCGACCGTTGGCGGTCGACCGCACCTGTCGACCGGCCGCTCTGACAGACCCCAACGGCTAGTTTTCTGGCAGCCTATAAATTGGGGGTTTTGTCATTGTTTTGTCACAAGATTTTGGAGACTCTTAGAGCCAGTTTTTCCCATTCATTCCAGAGGTTTTTCTCCACAAAATTAGAGCCAATATTTCCAATTAAAAGGAGAGTTTATCAAGAGTGTTTAAAAGAAAGTCTTTGAGTTTTTCACCACCATTCTCTTCCTTGTTTTTCTCACAATCACTTGAGCTATCCATTGCCTTATCTATCCATAGGATTGTGTTGTGAGAGTTTGTAATTGGTGATCAAAGTATTGTAGATCACCAAAGATTTCATCTTTGTTCTTTGAGGAGACGGGCAAGTGTGCTCGCCATTGTTTAGGGTCCAAGTGTGGACTCGGTTGCTTTGGGTTCGGGTGCGAACTCATTGTTTGAGGTGCGGCCTCGGCGAGCCGGTGGGCTTGCGGTTTGTACGGGACTAGAGAGTCCGAGGGCTTGTAGGTGTTGCGGCACCGAGGAGAGATCCAGTGGGATCTTGCATAGTGGAAATCCTTCGTGTGTCGAAGGCGGGGATGTAGAGCAAGTGTGCTCGAACCTCGAAATATACCCTTGTGTTTACGATTGCTCTCTCTCTCTCTCTCTCTCTCTCTCTCTCTCTTTGTCTCTTGTTTATATCTTGCATTCAATTATTGTCTATCTTTATATGCTTGATATATTCATTTGTGCTTAATTGATATACTTGCGTGGGATTGTTGCTAACACTTGTATTCAACCAAGAGAGCCAACGCGGCACCTCAACCCATTCAAGGGGAATCTAGAGGAGTTTGTCCAGAGCCCTTCACGGGGAATTCGGCAACACTCTTTGGTTATACGTGGTGTTTAGTGTAAGAAATATTTAATTTGGTCATAATTGTTTTTAGCTTCCGCATTATTTGCATCATTCATTTTTAAGTGACCTTTAGATTAGCCTTCACCTATTCACCCCCCCTCTAGGTGAACCTTCAATTGGTATCAGAGCTTAGTACTCTGATTTGGTCTAACAACCTAGAGTAAAAGATCCTCATTTTAGGCTAATCACTATATTTGTACACACACCATGGACTTCTTGTCACCACCCATGTTTGACATTGTTAACATCCATATATGGAAGGTGAAGATGTCCTTGTACCTCAAAGCCTTAGGTTTTCATGTTTATCTTGCCACTACTAATAATGCATATTGTTTAGATGGTAAGAATATTGAGGCTAATGCAAAAGCCCTTAATGTTTTAAAGTCTACCCTAGATGATGTTTATTTATCTAGAGTTTCTAACTTTGATTCGGCTTTTGTAGTTTGGAATACCCTCATCTCCCTCGGTGAAAAAGATCAATACTATGCGGGGAGCGATTCGGACGTTGGAAGCGACACCTCCAACGTGTGCTATATGGTCCAAGGGGATAACCCCCTTGAGGTAAACACCGAATCCGATGATGAGGACATGTCATATGATGAGCTATCTACTTTTTGTCATCTATTGCTTGAAAAATATGACATGATTAAAAAGGAAAATAAAAATTTGAAAACGAAAGTTGATTGCATGCATATAGAACAAGATTCTTTTAAATCTAACATTACATGTTTAGAAAAAGAAAATAAAGATTTAAAAAAATGAGAATGTTTTCCTTATGTCTAAATTAAATGATTTGTGTGAAGGGAACACTATTTTGAAGGATAAAATTGATTTGATGGAAAAACAAAGAGAAGTTGTTTTTCAAGAAAATAATTGTTTGAAAAGAAAAATGTTTGAAAAAGAAAAAGAAAAAGAAAAAGAAAAGATTTTTCAAAAGAAGAAGACAAATGATTCTATTTCTCACATGTCTTTACATGCTACCATTGATGATAGTGAGATTAAGAATTTGAGAAATAAAATAGATAGTTTGAGTTCAACCTTGAACTCGTGTGCATTTAACCATACTAGGTTGGAGTCTTTGTTTGCAAAGAAACAAACTCCACACATTCATGCACATCATCCTCATAATGCATATGCTTATGTTGCACGTCACGTTCATACACATTCACATAAGCATCCTAAGGTGTACAAATGTACACATTGTGGCCGCAAAGGCCATTTAGCAAAGTTTTGTTTTGATAGATTACATCATATAAATTTTGCTATGAATAAAAATTTTTGGGTTCCTTACAAGACTAACCCCAAAGGACCCAAGAAAATATGGGTACCAAACCCCCACCCTATGTTTTTGATGTAGGTGAGGGATCTCTCAAGACGTGAGAGATTTGGTGCCTTGGTGGTGGTTGCACATAGACTAGATGGACATATTTTTTGATGCACCGCTATCAAGGAGGTTTTGGTGGGAAAGACCACCATGTTTGGATCTTTGGAGTTGGTAACAATCTCTAAACTCCCTTTTTATTCATGTTCATGCTTGTTCATTCATATTATTTTGAGCATGTTCATGTTTTATGTATTTTTGTGCTTCATGTGGTAAAAACATGCTTAGATGTAGTTTTTATCAAAACTTGTATTATACATGTACAAATTGTGAGTTACACGTGACTTACATATGTTTACACTTCATGCTCATTTGTACCCACTATATGCACATGTATAGGCTAGTTTTGATGATTCTTCCATTTATACTTGTTTTACCAATTTTTATGTTTTACTTCATGTATATATATTTTTTAATTCAAATCTAATAAATATACATGTATACCCGTGAGTCTCTTGCCTTCATGCAAATACATTTGATAGACTCTTTTATGTTTGGGATATGTATGTATATTGTTAGGATTGGATAAATCATACATATACCTAGAAGTGTGCTTTGTTTTAATGAAAAATAATTTCTCATGTTTTTGTTTTGTTAAAATGTTATTGATCTTATTGAGCTTCAATGAGCATTTTCATGAAAAATGCTATTTACATGACTCTTGTACACTCACATTTTATTCATTTTGTCATGACCTTGTTTCATGAACACCTTTTTATGAGCTTTATAGATCTTGAGTGTCATATTTGTGTATTTGGTATGATTCATGGAATACATATGCTTTGATTTCATGTTTTGAAGAATCTTTAACTAGTTTTTCAAAAAATTATTTTAACTAGTTAATTGTTCTTCATTTGGTAGAGTTTTTCAAACAAAGCTTATTTTTCAAATCTATTTTTGAAAACCCCTACCATCTATGGGCGGATGGATGGGCGTGTATGCCTTGTAAGCTTAATTGACAAATCTTTTACCTTGTGCATATCAAGGGATAGTAGGTTATGAGTTATACACTTGATCTTATTGCTATGTCTATTGGTATCATTGAATCGTTTCAATTGGTATCAATATGAACTTATTTTGTATATACTCATATTTTGTTTTCTTATATATGTATGTATCAATTTCACTTGGTATACTCATTTTTCATACATATATATGATCTTATGTGCTTAACTTACAATAGGCTCACATTTTTAAAGCACAAAGTTTTTGATGAAAAATAAAAATTTTGGATCATTATGTTTACTATTGGTATCAATATGTTTCAACTTCATATTTGTTAAATGTGAATTGGTATCAATATGTTTTACGATAATGATTATTTTCAATTTGGTATCTTAAAATTTGATTGTTTTACAAGAGCTCTGATACCTTTAAAATTTTGTTTAAGAAATTTAAAAAAAAATAAAAACATTTTGTTGATTTGTATTACCCCTCTTGATCTCTTTGTTTATGACAAAAAGGGGGAGAAAATTTTGTTTGATTTGATTTTACTTTGAACCCTATGTTGATGATTGACAAAAAGGGAGAGAAGTATTTGAGTTTATATGCATGTTTTCATTGCTTAAGGGGGGAGAAGTATTTGTCTTCCTTGTTGTTTATGCATATATGTTTTGTTTTACAAATAGGAGAAAAAGATTTATTTTGTTTTATCTCCATTCAATTGCATACATATTTATGAGCTTTATTGCATATATTTATTATTTTTTTCTCATGCATGAGTTAAGGGGGAGCTTCTTTGGAGCTTTACTTTAATCCATGCATATATAACCTCATGAGTTTTGTCATCATCAAAAAGGGGGAGATTGTTGGCCCAAAGGCCTATCACCCTAGTTTTGATGATGATCAACTCATGACGTTATGTTTACTAATGATCTTGTGTTTAATTAGTGACAGATTCATTATCAAGATCTTAGTAGGTGCATATCTCAACAAAGGATAAAATGTTAAGATTTGAAGCTAGCACGGTGTGATCCAAGGAGCTTTTGGATCAAGCTTGGACCAAGTCAAGAAGATGAGAAGCCTTCAAGTGAAGACTTCAAGAAGATGAAGACTTGTGTCTAGGTATAAGATTTTATTTTTGTTTTAGATAAAATGTAAAGGATAGATAGTTGGTGGATTGCTCAAGTACATTTACACACACACTCTTGATAGTTTTATTTTACAAAAGATTTTTCATTTTTGAAAAATACAAGTTTGATTTTTGGTGTTTCTCATATACTTATCTTTTAACCAAAATCATATTTAGAGCTTAATGTCAAAAACATAGATATTTCATCTTGATTGTGTAGTGTATCATAACCATATACACTATGCTTTAAAAGTATATCTTGTTTTTGTATTTGATGAAGATTTGGAAAAACATGTTTTGGAAAAATATTATTTTGAAAAATATTGTTTTGGAAAAACAGTTTTTATCATGAGCCTAATATTTCCAAGTTACAAAAATAGTCCAATCTTTTATAACATGCCTTGATTTTGTGCAAGCATGTTTGTATATCAAAGTATATTGGTAAAACTATTTTTGTAGATTTTTATGTATTTTATGGGATTTTATTTGAGCCAAAAAGACCATGTTTTTAAATTCCAGAAAACTGTTTTCAGGCTTCAGCTAGTCGACTTGCTTACCTTTATAGTCGACTAATACAGGAGTCGGCCGACCGGACCGGTCGACCGACGTGCACAAACGTGCACGCCTTTGTGTACTGGAGGACGGCCGACCGTGCCGGTCGACCGCTCCAGAGAGCAGAGCTCTCTGGAAAGTTCGGCCGACCGCACCGGTCGACCGACAGAGAGTTAGACTCTCAGCTCCAGTGGGTCGGTCGACCCGGGCGGTCGACCGTGGCTCCAACGGTCAGAAATCCGACCGTTGGCGGTCGACCGCACCTGTCGACCGGCCGCTCTGACAGACCCCATCGGCTAGTTTTCTGGCAGCCTATAAATTGGGGGTTTTGTCATTGTTTTGTCACAAGATTTTGGAGACTCTTAGAGCCAGTTTTTCCCATTAATTCCAGAGGTTTTTCTCCACAAAATTAGAGCTAATATTTCCAATTAAAAGGAGAGTTTATCAAGAGTGTTTAAAAGAAAGTCTTTGAGTTTTTCACCACCATTCTCTTCCTTGTTTTTCTCACAATCACTTGAGCTATCCATTGCCTTATCTATCCATAGGATTGTGTTGTGAGAGTTTGTAATTGGTGATCAAAGTATTGTAGATCACCAAAGATTTCATCTTTGTTCTTTGAGGAGATGGGCAAGTGTGCTCGCCATTGTTTAGGGTCCAAGTGTGGACTCGGTTGCTTCGGGTTCGGGTGCGAACTCATTATTTGAGGTGCGGCCTCGGCGAGCCGGTGGGCTTGCGGTTTGTACGGGACTAGAGAGTCCGAGGGCCTGTAGGTGTTGCGGCACCGAGGAGAGATCCAGTGGGATCTTGCATAGTGAAAATCCTTCGTGTGTCGAAGGCGGGGATGTAGAGCAAGTGAGCTCGAACCTCGAAACATACCCTTGTGTTTGCGATTGCTCTCTCTCTCTCTCTTTGTCTCTTGTTTATATCTTGCATTCAATTATTGTCTATCTTTATATGCTTGATATATTCATTTGTGCTTAATTGATATACTTGCGTGGGATTGTTGCTAACACTTGTATTCAACCAAGAGAGCCAACGCGGCACCTCAACCCATTCAAGGGGAATCTAGAGGAGTTTGTCCAGAGCCCTTCACGGGAAATTCGGCAACACTCTTTGGTTATACGTGGTGTTTAGTGTAAGAAATATTTAATTTGGTCATAATTATTTTTAGCTTCCGCATTATTTGCATCATTCATCTTTAAGTGACCTTTAGATTAGCCTTCACCTATTCACCCCCCTCTAGGTGAACCTTCAAACAAGTCTTCTTTGTTAAAGAATTAGAAAAAGAAAAGGAAAAGAAAAGAAATCCAGAAAGTGGTAGGCGAGAAGATGCGATGTGGAAATAAAAGAGAAGTGATTTGGAAAACAAATAGAAAAGAAGATGAAGCTTGTGGTAAAGAAAATGAAAACAAAGACAAACAAAGAAAGCGGTGAAAACAACAATGAAAATATAAAATAAGAGTTTTGAAATTGATTTTTAAAATAAGATAAAAGAAAAAAAACTCATGGCTACTAACTACTAATTGCTCCATTAACCATGCTAACCTCTTAGTGATAGTTGCCTCACATGGATCCTTGGCCATCACTAATCCTTAGCTTCAAGAGACGATACAAAGCATGGCTCATAAGATTATTCTTCTACATTCAAACAACACATCAATACCACATAACAAGTTGCAAGCTACTATTAAATCATCAAAACCAGTTAGAGGTGAGCATGAAATAAAGAATACATTGCAAGTTAGTGGGTTAGATATTAGAAATATTAGAATGTTAGAATCTATCATCATGAGCCATCAATGGCTCGTGCAAGAGCAAGGCCTTATAGAGGCTACTAGATTCATGTGGATTATCATGTAAGTGGTTAGATGGTTAGTGGTTAGTAGTTAAATTGTCATGAGAAAAAGAAATTAGCCAAGCATCATGTTAAAGATGGAGAAGATTATAATGGAGAAGAAAGAAGTCACCTTTACATAGATTGTCACCATCTATTACATCAATCCCTCTCTATCTCTCTCTGAATCCTTCAGCCCTACTACAATATCTAAAAATAAAATAAAAATACAAAAGTAAAGAAAAGAAGAACACTTACACTAAAGATAGAAATCCTAGCCTAAAATCAAAAACTACTTCATTTTGGGCCTCTGCAGGGGTTTATATAGGCACAGGAGGGTTCTAGAAGACGAGACGGGGCCACGCGTCGAAAATCGACGCGTGGCCCCACCAAATTGCCACGAAAACGCGGCAATTGCCGCGGATCCGTAGCAATACCAGGGACATAAATCCTTGGTTTTGGTGAGAATCTTCCTCTGGCTTCTAGGACCATCTTGGTATATCCGAATTTTAATATTTTCGACCGAATATTCATCTGATGTGCGCAAAGTTCTAGGTTCAATGCATCTTCTAGATATTCCCTTACTTGATCTCCAAGAAATTCGGAATTAATTACTCAAAAATGGGGTTAATTAGCTCTTATTACTCCTTTGCCCTTAAACTCTTGATTTATCTGCAAGAGAGACCAAAACACGGTTTAGACTGACATTTTATTCATAAATCGGTAGGAAAATGCGATATAATAATGCAGAATTGTAGACTAATCACAGATGTTAGCCGAAATTATTTATATAAATATTGAGGTTGATGATTATGGATATTAAGGTAATTAAAACTGGGATCGTTACAGAGGTGATCTAAACTAAAGATTAAAAGAAAAGAAAGAAACCTAAAAGAAATACTTAGCTTTTTCCGGTTAATGACTTACCTAGAATCCTTGAATGTTTACCTTGATCTGGAGGTGATTATGCATAACTCATAAGATTAACTCAGTCCCAATTCACATTACATCATCAAGGCTTCTTCGAGCAAGTATGAAATGATACAAGCATAGGAAAGAATCCATCATCATGAGCTATCGATGGCACTCACTAAGGCAAGGCAATACTGATGCTATTTGACTCACTTGGACTATAATCAAAACTGAAAGAGGAAAAGTAGAAAGAAGAAGAAGAAAACAAAAATAAAGAAGAACATAAAAGTTACCTTTTTATTGCTTGCAGAAATCATTTAAGAAAGGAGGAGGTTATATCGGTGTCACTCTTAAACATAAATCTCTATCTCTCTTACTTATATGAATCTTAGTCTAACCTATGCTTACAAAGAAATAAAAATTATATAAAATGAAAATAAAAACCTACACTAAAAAGAATGAAAAACTGGCCTAAGAATCTATCTCCACTTGATCTCTCTGACACTGATGTGTGGGGGCATTTATAGGATAGAAATAGATAAGAAAATAAGTCTAAAGATAAGGGGAGCTGGTTATTTCCAAATTTGAATCCTTCCCTTATCTCCAAACTTGATTTAATATGGATATTCAATTCTGATCTGCAGCTTATTGGAGTGTTGATTGCTGAATATAACTTATCAAATTATAGAATTTAAAATAGTGATGAACAGAGTTGTAGCTCTTTAAGTCTTCTTTCTAGATTATTTTGAATCATCAGATTTGAGTTTCGGTAGAGAAAGTTATGATTCAAATACTAAAATGTATCCAGTCTAAATCCGAGTCTAAATTATTTCATCTCATCCATTGATCTTCTCTCTATCCATTTATCCCTTTGAATTTTAAATTTCAGCTTTAGATTTGACGATCTATCTCTTTATCCTCAGTAAAACTGATAGGATTTTCTTCTAATCCATTTATCTTATGATTTTGAATGATATTATCTCATCTAATATACCCGATTTTTAGATAAGATGACATTTAGAACCTCTAGATTTGAATCGATCTCCTTTCTTTTGAACTTTTGATTTAATTGGATAAATCTGTCAATCTCTCTTTTTTCTTCCTTAATTACCTTACACGCCATTAAACATGAAAATACATTAATAGCAGAGTTTTATTTAAATAAAAATACAGAAATGTAACACATATGATATGAAAACATACAACGCACGTATGTAATCACACCCCCTCATCTGTCTTTTGCTCGGCCTCGAAAAAGACATCAAAACTAAGCCTAAAAATTTATTAGATCACTTTTGTAGGTCACGTGATTGCACTGAGCATGTGCAACACACCGTTAAACCTCTAAGTTACCCCTAAAGGATAAGTTTTGTCTCGTGAGGATTTTCAGTGAATTACACCCACAAAATTCATAAAGAAAAAGAAACAAAGTGTTAGTATTTTGAAAACACATTTTGAAAGAGAAAAATATTTGAAGTTTATTGTAAGAATTAAGTAATCTATAAGTTACAGGAAAACTGAACTTTTCATTCTTAAACTTAGTCTTTATTCAAAAACTTGTTATCAATCAAAACAAAGAGTTAAACTATATTTCTCATCTAGTCTATTATTTTACCCTAAGTTATATGCACCGTTATGACTGTGAAATTTTAACGGGGGGTTCTTTAACTCTAACTCTTATGCTTTATTTTTTTATAATTTTTGGTGATATTATTCTCTAGTTCTATTAGGCTTTCTAATCTGCTCATGTAACGAGTCTTTAATCGGTGACTCCCAAGCCAAACAGTCTTAGGGTACCAGGTGAGAAAACACCCTAAGAACTTAAGGATTCGAGTAAATAAGGCTACAAAATTAATAATTTTATTATATGAACCGCTTTTTGGTGTGAATAATTATGCTTTATAAGGCACAAATACCCAGTTTACTCAGAGGATTTTTGATATATTATATATATATTTTTTCTTTTTTTTAATAAGGCATAAGAATCTTTGTTTTTTTGAACCCTAAGTGTGTAAGTGTATAAAGCATGCATATTTTATCAAGGTAAAAATCAAGACTAAATTACTTTTCTAACTTTTTTCCTAACCCTAGAAATCAAACAAATGATCTTAATTTGATCAAATATAAGAAATCTTAATTATGATTCTTCTATTCCTTAAAATTAACTTAATTTCTTACAAAAAATATGTCAAAATATTGCTCTCTTTTCAAAAAAAAAATTTTAATTTTTTTAAAGAAAGGGAAATATTAATTTTTTTATTCTAAATAAAAAGAAAAACCTATGTTATGTTAGAACCCTCCCCCACACCTATCTCATGCATTATCCTCAGTGTATGAATGAATGCATAGATGCATGAAAAAGAAGAAAGGGAAGGAAAATATTACCTTAAGGTGGTGGTTCTAGTGGTGGTCAGCTTGGGTCAAGCATTGCTACCCAATCAAGATAATATGGTGGTTCATGGAACCACTTTTATTGACCTCTTTTTTATTTACAAATTTACAGTCCCCAATATGAATAGGATCATGAAAGATCCTATCATAAAACTTACTCTTTTTACATGACCAGTCTTGAAAAATCATCACGGAGTCATCATGGTCTATACCTATGTCCAACAAAAGAATGTGACTTGGTGGAATGGTTGACTTGGGCTCAAGAATGATAGGTTCAGGAATCAATATCAACTCAGAAAAATTAACTTTGGGTTCGAGAGTCAGTTTTGGTTCAAGAGTTGAGTCCAAATCCAAGAATTGAAATTCACATTCTTTTTCCATCAATAGAATGTGACTATCCAAAATTGGTGATTCAATTTCTAGATCTATAGGTACGGGAATAAATCTTGGCTCGGGAAATGGGTTCAAATTGGGTAAGAATACCGGAGTCAACATAGATTCGAAGATGAGAACTGTACTACAAAGTTGGGGATCGGGTTCACATTATAATCAAGTTCAATCTCATTGAAATGAAAACTTGCTTATTCATCAATGGGTTGATATTGATCAAGTTTCAGGTTTTGTGGTGAAATTGAATCTTGGTCAAAGTCTTCAAGATATCATGATTCTTAATTTACATCAATATGGTTAGAAGTATTGGGAATAGTCAAAGATTAGGTTGGGAGAGTTTTCTTATTCTTACGCATGTTTTCCAATCGACTAAGTCTTGCTTCTATCATATCGAGTGGATCACCTTGGAACTGAATTATGGATTCCATACTCTTTTCTAAGTCGGTGTGTTCTTCTTGAAAAATAGAGTAAGGATATGTGATTTGAATATTTTTACAGGATTTTGAATCTTCTAGAATTTGAATTCATCTCTCAAGCTCTTCTAAGGCTTCCATCCTCTTTTCACAGTCAATTGATTTATCTAATGGTTGCTCAGGAGAAGGAATATATGAAGCTGGATGTTGGCAAGGTGGTTGACAATATGACTCCGAAAAGTTATATCCCCATTGGCTCTGTGAATAGTAGTGATGATTATTCTAGTCTTGCTCATAGTATTGGGACTGGGGCATGTATTGATTCGGATAAGACCAATCCAGCACACTAGGTTAGCTAAAGTTATGATATGCCGGGTTGGTAATATTCGAAAAAGAGGTCGGGGTGTAATATAGATTACAATTAAAATTGAAAAAATTGCTGTTATAAGCCATATCACACAAGAAATATCAAAAACAAAGAAAAACAAACAAATAAACAAATAAAAAGAAAAAACTAATCTAAATTAGGGTAGAACTTAGACCTAGACGACTCCTAACTGGTTGGACTGTCCACAGGGGGTATATTGTCGAATCTGATCACAAGTTAATCGGCTAGGTAAGGACAAGATTGGTGGAAGGTATCCGTGTTAAAAGCAATGGGCCTAAATAAGCCCAACCACCAGCTTTCAGGGTTCGCCCCTCAATCCCTAACCTTTGACACCGATTTGGCTAGAGTCAAATTCTAATCAACTTTCCCCTTAGGTCAGTCTCCTATTGAGTCTGAGATGTCACTAGGGCCAACGTCTATTCAGTTTTAGTTAGGTTTAGGTTAGTGAGTGAGGAGATTGTTTGTGGGCTAAGTGAGGGTAATGACTTCCCTGTTGGCCCAGAGGTCTTCCACTCTAGTTTTGATGATGATTAACTCATGTAGTTATAGTTTACTAATAATCTTGTGATATTTAGTTTCAGATATTTAACCAAGATATTAGTAGGTGATTAGCTTCAACAAAGGTGTTTTGGAGCTTTCACATGTTGATTCAAGAGCTCGAGCGTCAAAGTTCATATCTAGCACTCGGTTGGAGTCAAGCTCGTTGGATCGCATTTGGATCGAGTCGACTTGGAGACGACGTTCTACAAGAAGTCTTTGGTTTGTTTAGCTAAGATTTAGTTTAGATCCATTGTAAAGATTAGATAGTGTGGTATGCTCAAGTTCACAACACAAACTTGTTTTAAGTTTCATATTTATTGGTTTTGGTTTTCTGTTTAACCGATCTTGGTTTTCATGAAAGGTATTATATCAAAATAAGTTTACATGGTTTAATGTATATTAGATTTGATCTATATACATGTATGCTTCATATTCTTAGAAAAACTTATTTTGATAATCTATTCATGTATTTGGGTTTTGTATTTAAACAAAACTTATTTTCGGATTTAATGTCAAAAACATTGATATATATCGCTTTCATGTATATTGGATTCTATCCATATACTATATACTTCAAAGTTGTTTAAATATCATGTTCTTGTATTTACATGTGTTTTGGAAAAATCGAATTTTCATTTCAAAATTCTATTTTTGGAAAATACGATTTTTGGTTTAAGGCAAAATTTTCAAGTCACAAAAATGATTCAAATAAGTTGAAATATGTGTTGAATTTTTGTCACACATATTTGTATTTCAAAGAGAATACAAGAACTGATTTTTGTGGAATTTATGTGATTTTATGGGATTTAATTGAAATTAAAAAGTCCAGTTTTTAAATCTTGAAAAATACCTGCCAGGCTCTGGCAGTCGACTGGGACGGTCGACCGGACCAGTAGTTGGTCGACCGGACTGGTCGACCGATGTGCACAAGACATGCACAAAGGCCGAGTGATTTGGCCAGTCGACCGAGCGGTCGACCGACTGAAGTGAGCCCACTCTCGGGTGCGGCCGGTCGACCCGGTGGTCGACCGTTCACTTTGGCCCGGTCGACCGGGCGATCGACCGGCCAAAGAGCAAATGCTCTCTGGATCTGGCAAGGTCGACCGGGCAGTCGACCGCTGGGCTGAACGGTCAAAAATTTGACTGTTGGCCGGTCGACCGGCCGGTCGACCGGAAGGGTATTCTGGCCCTTTTCAGCTGTCAACGGGCAGATTTTCAAAGGGGCTATAAATACCCCATTTGAGTTGGTTTTTAACAAGGATTTTGAGAGCTAAAATTTCTATCTTCTAAAATGTTTTAATACAAGTTTTCAAAAGAGTTTTAGAGCCAAAAGATTTGATCTTTATTTATTTTTCAAGGTTGAAAAAAATCAAAGAAAATAGAGATTTGGGATATTTGTTTTGTTCTTCATTCTACATCTATACTAGCTGTTTTCCCAAGTATTTTTCTTTGTTATTTGATTTCAAAACACTTTGATTTCTCACACTTGAGCTTATCTACTATCCTATCTATTAGGATCTTTATTTTAGTGAGAAAATTGGTTTGCGGTCTTTGTGATCACCAAGTTGTAAACCTTCCATCTTTGTGATATCCCTCTAGTGAGAGGTGATTTAGTTGGTATCCCTCAAGTGTGAGGTGATAGTAGAAGTGTTGTTTGGCTCCCTCTAGTGAGAGGTGGAGATTGTTATTTGGCTCCCTCTAGTGAGAGGTGGAGATTGTATTGGAATCCCTCAAGTGTGAGATGATTGTGTTTGAGTGGTTTTGAGCCCTATCCCTCATTTGTGAGGTTGATCATTGTTTGGCTAAGTGCCTAACTCTCTAAGTGTAGAGGTGTTGAGAGTTGTGCATTGCCTCTGTAAGAGGTTGTATTCAGTTGGAGAGAGGAGTTGTGTACTCCCAATTCTATTTGCCCAAATCCTCAGTGGAGGTTCCTTGTGTGGGAAGTCCTATGTGGACGAGTTAGTGGAAATCCTTCTGTGTGAAGGTGGGGACGTAGAGCTGTGTGCTCGAACCTTGAAACATATCTTGGTGTTTGCGATTGATCCACTTTCTCTAACTCTCTCTCTTATATTGTGCCTTGCATTGATTCATATTGTCATATCACACTTATATGCTTTATTGTGTTTGTTTGTGTGCCTCACTTGTGTTTAACCACGAGAGCTTTATATAGCACCTCAACTTTTATTCAGAGGAATCAAGAGGAGTTAGTCCAGAGCCCTTCACCGAGAATTCGGCTACACTCGTTGGTTACACTAAGTGTGTTGCATTAAGTTTTTAATTCCGCATTATTATTTATTAGATTAGTCGTACACCTATTCACTCCACTATATGTGTACTTTCAATTGGTATCAGAGCCTACGCTCCTGATATTAGGTTTAACCACCTAGGAGTGTGATCTTAGTTTTGCTAATCTATCATTTGCATTTGCACGCTTATATTATTTACACACACTCATGGACTTCATAACCCCACTTATGTTTGATACTTCCAACATTGTTGTTTGGAAGGCTAGGATGTTCATGTACCTAAAAACCCTAGCCTTGTATGTTTTCCTTACCGCCACCAAGAAATCCTATCTTGGCAATAGCAAGCATATAGAGGCCAATGCACAAGCCATTGAGGCACTTAGAAGCACGCTTAACAAAGAATATCTTATGATGGTTTCTAACTGTGATTCCGCCTTTGCAGTATGGAACACGTTGACCTCCTCCAAGGTTAAAACACCAACCATTGTGGAGAATGAATCTAGTGGAGAATCCGAGCAACATTGCTACATGGTCCAAGGGAATGACTCCCTTGAGGTAAACTCGGAAACTCAATTAGATGATGATGATGATAGTACTTCTAGTAATGATTATATTGATGCCAATGCTTTGAATGAAGAACTGTCCATTGTTTGTGAAAAATTGCTTGAAAAATATAAAGTTTTGAAAAAGAAAACTTATAGGTTAACAAAAGAAAATAAAGATTTGTTTTCAAAACTTGTGTTGGCTTTACAAGAGAAGGTTGAGATTTCAAATGAGTGTGACTCTTTGAAAACCCAATTTGAACTTGTTTTAAATGAAAACGAGATTTTGAAAAATAAAATTGATTGTGAAAATGTTTTGAAGAACAATGAAACTTTAACTTCAAAACTTGACTTTGTTGTAAAGAAAATGAATCTTTAAAATGAAAATTGTTTCTATTTCAAAGGAATTAGAAATTGTTTTAAATAAAAATATTTCTTTGAAAAATGTTTTAGATACACATGTTTGTCATGCTAGTATAACTTCACCATCTAGTGTATCCATTGCATGCACCTCTTCTATAATTGAAAAAGATATATCTATGTTTAAGAAGAGTGTTGATTGTTTGAGCTCCACTTTGAGCCATTGTGCTTTGAACCATACACGTTTGGAATCTATGTTTCGAAAGAAACAAATTCCTCCTATGCATGCACACAAACCACGACATACACATGCTCCTCACGTTCACACTCATAACACTTTGTATGCTCATGTGTACACTTGTACACATTGTGGATGTAAGGGCCACCTTATTAAATTTTGTTATGATAGGATACATGATTTCAATTTAGCAAATAAATTTGTTTGGGTTAGGAAAGGAGCTAACCCCCATGGACCCAAAAGAGTATGGGTACCAAAGACCACTCCTATTCTATTTGATGTAGGTGTGGGCTCTCACATGATGTGAGAGTGATGGTGCCTTGAGGTGGATGCGTTCCGAGCTTAAAGAGGACAATTTGGATGCATCACTTTCAAGGGGAGTTTGGTGGGAGGACCACCTTGGTTTGGAGATATGGAGATGTGCCCTATCGGTTTTGGTAACGATCTCTTACTCCTCATTATGTTTACATGCTTTTCATATTATTCATTTTTAGCATGTCATGTTTTAATGTTCATTATGCCATATGCCATGTTTATTAGCCCTATGACATATATGATTAGTATGAGATCACCCATGTTTAATATGGACCTATACTTTTGTGATTCTCACATTTGTTTTAGCTATTGTGTATATCATAGATCTAAGCATGTTCATTTACATAATGATCATATATATGTTTATAAGTTTTGTTTTGATTTTTATGCTTCATGTTTTGATTACATGTTTAGATGTTAGTTTTCATTAAAACTTAGATATATATTTGTACAACTAGTGAGCCACAAATAGATTAATATAATTTGTGCTTGAATGCTCATTTGTACTCATTAGATGTACTAGTATAGTCTAGTTTTGATGATTCATACATTTTGACTTGTATTCCATATTTTTGACATTTTTATGTTTATGTTTAAACTTCATGTATATGCCTATTTTGTCTAAACTATTAGTTATACATATACATCCTTGAGCCACTTGCCTTCATGCATATACTTTTGTGGACTCGTTTATGTTTGGATACGTATGTATACTCTAGTTTGTACAAAACATACATATGCCTTGAAGATTAAATTATTTTGATGATTTTCATGTTTTAAGGAATTTTATATTGAGCTTGATTGCCTATTTCCATGACTTTGTATTTCACATTATACTTGTACACTCACATCATTTTTGTTTACTCATGATTTGTTTTCATGAGACTATATATGATTTATAGACCTTTGAGTGTTTGATGATCATGTGATTTTCATATTTTCATGAAAAATATTTTTGTTTTATTCCTTACTTGAAGGATTTCGTACTAGTTTACAATTTTATCTTATAACTAGTTTGTATTCTTCATTTTGGTAGAGTTTTCAATTATGCTAAAACTATCTTCAAACTTATTTTTGAAACCCCTAACCTTTGCAAGGGTGGCTGGTTGGGCGACCATGCCTTATATGCTCATTATTGAAAATCTATTTAAAACATGTGCATGAAATGGGTGGTAGAAAGTATGAGTTATACACTTGATCTTATTTTGTTTTCAATTGATATCATTGTATCTTTTCAATTGGTATCACGATTGACATTCTTTTGTATACTCATATATGTTTTTTTATATATGTATGTTACACTTCAAATAGTATCAATTTCGATTGATATTCAATTTTTTTCATACATATATATTTATTTTATTTGTGCTTACTATATCTCTCTTGTACGCGCACGGAAAATCGAAAGAGGATTCGCTGTAAAATTTTCTTGGATCAATTGAAAGATTACAACAAAACAGTTTTTCTGACTACAAGGGAGGGAGGATGTTGAGTCTTGAATCCTCCCTTTGTTTAAGGCTGGGTTCTTCAAGTGGCGGTGGAGAGTGAATCTTGTTCTCCGTTGACTGGGTGAACGTTGAGATCTTCCGGGGCTCTTCTCTTCAGGTGGTTGACGGAGTAACACAGCTCTGTCGACCAAAACTCTCAAAGAGATTGTCGGCAAAGACTAACTTGAACACAGCAAGTTTTCTGAAGGGTTGGACTCTCTCTCCTTTCTCTCAGAGTTCTTTTCTCCTAAAAAATCCGACCCCTTCTTCATAGCAACGGGCTATTTATAGAGGTTTCAGGGGCGTACGTGCCTCCTAAAAATACTTCGTAATGGGGGCTAACTTTCCCCGTTATGTGGGCCGTGATTGACCCTATAACCGGGACGGTTACAACTGAGACGCGGGTTTCGACCCTCGCGCCTTGGTACTCCTGAGACGCGGGTTTCGACCCACGCGCCTTGGTGTGGCTGTGACGCGGGTTTCGACCCACGTGCCTTGATGCGGCTGTGACGCGGGTTTCGACCCACGCGCCTTGGTGTGGCTGTGGCGCGGGTTTCGACCCTCGCGCCTTGATGCGGCTGAGACGCGAGTTTCAACCCACGCGCCTTGGTGTTGCTGTGACGCGGGTTTCGACCCTCGCGCCTTGATGTTGAGACGTGACCAAAATTAGCTTTGCGTCTAGAACTTGGAATTCTGCTTTTCAATGGCTTGTCTTTTAGTGATTTTTAGACAGCCTACAGAACCCCCTCCAAAGTTTTTGACATTCCGCAGTTAAGTGGGACGGATTTCGAAATACTTTGGACTCTAGCTGAACTCACCCTTATGACTGGACTGTCAATGCTCCGGGTTTGATCTTATCTGGAGTATGGTCTTCGTGAGTGTACTGTGAAACTCTCTGAAGCCACCAAAGTTGATCGTGTTGAGTGTCTAGATGCACAGTCTAAACCTCCCCGATTGCTTTAAGTCTGTCGTGGGTGCACTTTAAGCCAGGAGTGGACAGTCGTCTGCTTGTGCCAGTATACTATTGAACCGATTTGCAGAAGCAAGGACTGAACGCCAGTTCTTTTGGGACGCAGAGATAGTACTGCTTTTTAAAGATGCGACTTTCATAGGGTGCATCTTTTGGAATGAAAACGCGACTGTTATTCCATAAGGCAGACGCAATTTTTGTCTGGGTCTGGAAGGATGCGAACTTCGGAGAGACGCATCTTTTTGGAGTGAAGCCGCGACTCTCTGGACGCAACTATGGCCATGCTGAAAGGATGCGTCCATTGAAGAGGCGCGACTGTTGGGTGCGAATCCGCGCCAAACCATGAGTGCACTGCCACGTATCCTGTGGAACCGACGGGACACCTTCTTTTTGGCGTGCGAACTTCATGCTGCATTAAATGCACTATCCACGCGTCAGGCGGTGATTCGACGTCGAGCCAAGCGCCGCGTATCTTTGCGAATCGCCGTGCCTATAAATGGCAACAGTCGTCGAGAGAGAGTCATCATTTAGTCTCCCCTTCGTCTACGAGCGCCTTTGTTAGGGTTTGAGAAAAGTGCTTCTTTGTTCTCTCTTCTTCCATCTAACATCAGATTTTTGATTCGCAATGGTGCCCAAGGCTAAGCAAACTGCTTCTTCTTCAAAGGCGATTGTCGCTAAGACTCAAAGGAGCGGTTCCTCCATGTAGGAAACCCCTATTTTAGGTATAATGCCATTAGGCTTAATTTTTCGCCATTAAAAGGGTTTACAGAGCTCTTGTAACTCTAAAAATCCCTTTTTTGAAGGAGACCCGCCAACGCGGGCTCGGGCCCGTGTTTGATTCTCAGACGCGGTTCTTGAGTTTAATAAATAAGGCGTGGGTTTGATGACCCTTGCTGCTTTCTCTGCTCGAGTATGCGTTTGTTTATTGAACACAGGGCCCCAGTAAGCCTTGCGTTCCGGACTTATCACTTAGAATGTTTCTAACTGTGAAAGATTCGGACGCAGACTTGATTCTTGCACTTTGTGACATCAGACGCTGGTTTTCGTGAATCTTGTGCCTGAGTCCAAGTACTTAGAGATTTTTCATAAGTCTTGGATTTTCAAAATGCAGACTCCATGCTGGCCCGCGGTCCTCAGGTCCGGACGCGGATCTGGACAATCTCTGCGTCTGGGATCTCTTCTGCGTCCGAATTATAGACACTTAATCGTTTTCATTTAGATTTCTGATCAAGTGTCATTTTCTTATGCAGTGCGATATTCCTCCAATCCACTCTCCAAGAAGTGCCACTTCGGGCACGTAGGTGGTGTTGACCGCGATTTAACCTTCGTGCTGCAAAGGACTGCTCCCGTGACTGCTGACAAGTCGAAGGAGCGAAGGGAGAGGCTCTCCAAAGTTGACCCGGCGACCCTCCGGGAGCTCATGACTGACGCGGCATTCACAACGGATTCTCGCGTTCCGATGAAGAAACCTGCCTTCTTCTTCGGAGACAACATTAGCGAGGGTGGCTATACCTTGCATGACGGAGATTATAAATGGTTGTGTCAGATAGAGGGTAGAAGGTTCTTTCTGCCAAACATGGAGAGAATGTACCCATTGTCTTATCTCTAGCATATGTCTGTCCCTCGGCCAATGGTGTGGGCGATTACCCGATCTGTCCCCGAAGTTTCTCTCGGCATCCTGGGCTCCAGGAAGGTATATAATGCTGGTCATGAGAAGGAGGCTTTCGGCCTGTTTCTCGGGCTGCTCAGGTCCGAGCACCCAGTAGGAGAAACTCCTAAACTCGGTACCACCTTCCTCAACGTATTCATGAAAGTGAGGGGTGATTTTCCGGTCGATTTTCGTCCACTCGAGTGGGTTCATTCCACTGAGAAGTATTGGTGGGGCAGGATGGTGAGTTTCGTCCTTGCCGATTTTGGAGGTCTGTTGGAGAATGTGAAATTGTACCAAGCGGTCAGCGCCGTACAGTATGGCATTCCACCGAGTTCTCAAAATTTCTTTGGGATCCTGGAGCGTTACAATCCTCTGACGGGGACATTCTTTACTCCGGTCGGAGAGATGGGTCTTGCCTTGAATGAGTTGCACGAAGTCTCGGGGCTGGTAATGGGGGTACTCCCTATGAGGAATACGTCCCGACCTCTGAGGAGCTTCACCTCTTGAAGAAAGAGTTTCCTCGGGTGTACGAGACTTATTGGGAGGTGTTATGTCACTTCCACATTTGTGGCCAGATAACTTCTTGGAGGACGAGGGGAGTTAAGCAACTGTGTTGGGCAAGTTACTTGTTTAATGGTGTCAATCAGAAGGACCAACCAGTGACCCGACTGGCTCCCAGTTCTGATGAAGAGATTGCCGACAGGATCAAGGCTTCTGTAGACTCCTACACCACAAAGTCGAACGAGAATACTTTCAAACCTGATATGGTTTTTGAAAGTTTCCATCACCAAGCCCGGACTCCTATCTCCAATCGGGCACTGTTAGCGGGCTTCTTAATATTGTGGTTGAAGCGCTGTGTGGTGCTGACACTGCCACATGAAGTCATCGTCGTTGACGTGGTATATCCGGCGGTGCTCTTGGCTTATGGTAAGTCCATAGCCCTCCTCCCGGCCATGGCGGCCGGTATTCAAAGTGGGTTGCGGGCCTTAGTTCAGAGCCTATGCAGGGTAGAGAAGGTTGTCGACTCCCAGGGTAAGCCGATTGTTGACTCAGAGGGGAGGCCGATAGTAAAGCGTCCCAACCCTCGGGTCGAGCTTCCCTACACGTACCTAATGGCTTGGTACGTTATGCACTGTCCCTCTCTGATGACGCCGGTGTCTTGGTGTGAGGGATTTATCCCTTTTGTACAGCGGTTGGAGAGTTCAAGCTGGTGTAATACTTATATGTACTACATTCGGAAGTGCATTCTAACTGCTTCGAACTACCAACTCAATCACTGCTTCCCCGAGATTACTGGTGCATCTTATGGGGACCAATTGCCGACCTGGTGGGTCCAGACAACTTCACGAGGCTGTCATCGGGAGTTTTCTGGTGGCTGATCAATATTCGGCCTGGGTATGTGCTTTTTCGGCAAGGGAATTCGTGCACAATCGAGCCGTACATGCCGAATCGCTTCGCATGACAGTTCGGCTATAATCAGTTGTATGTCGGCAACCCCAATGCTCAATCGCCTTCAGTAGGAATTTGTTTGAAGGTGCTCGGGCTTGGTATTATAGTGTGGCTGGAGGGACGGAAGCACTTTTTCGTCTGTCTTTGAAGGGGCCGAAAGGCTGTACAAGCCTCAGCTTCTGCACCTGGTACTTCCAAGCCAACCAAATGCCTGACTTCTCACCGAAGTACTCATGCATTGAGAGTATCAATGCATCTTATGAAGCAAAGTCGGTGTCCAATAAGCGCTCGCGAGACGTAGATGAATATCGGGCGGCTCAAAAGGAGGCCAGAAGGGTGTCAAGGGAGGAGCCGAGAGTAGCAAAGGGTCGACAGGCAGTGCATAAACGTCCTCAGGGCTCTACTTCCATCGTTGAGCCTGCCCCCAAGAAGGCCCGGAGAAACTTGGCGGCCGAAGTTTCCTTGTCCGAGGCCATCCCTTCTGGTATTGAGGAGCAGAGGGAAGAAGAGGAGGAGGATAGTGCCCCTCTTGTTCGCACTCGTGGATTGCGCAGCAGGGCCTCGCATTCTTAGAAGAAGGGGAATTTGCTGACGAACCTACCGCAGCTGACGATCCCACCGCAGCTGATGATGCTGAGCAGCTTGAGGCTGACCTGGTGGGAAGGGGTGATGTTGAGATTCCAAGGGTCTCAACTCAACCAGGGTCTTCCTCGGCTCATGAAAGGAGAGATGAGGCCCAACAGCCTGGGTCCCCTGGTATTTTAATGTCCAGCTCACGGGTAATCGACCCCAGCCCTACTACTGGGGTATTTGGCGACAAGGCCCCGATTGCCGAGGCTTCTCGCGTTGAAATATCGTCTTCATCGTCCAAAGAGGGCGAGTATGATTCAGGCGATGAAGTCAATTTCGGCGATGAACTCGCTCTTCCAGATCCGAGCAAATTCTCACATATCTCGGAGGAAGAAATATACGGGTGTGATCCGGCGATGGCGTTATCACAAGCGGCAACTGCTCCTGCTGAAGGTACTCTTATAGTCTTGTTGACCCGTTTCCCTTTTTTAACTAGGGAACAGGTTCTGACGTTTTCTCTTTATGCTGCAGGGTTGGCCGCGGACAGCGAGGCTGCGATTTCCTCCCATATCGAGGAGATGATACAGGAGCTGGCCCAGCAGGAGGGTGTTGAGGCTGCTGCTGAGATGCCTCAAGAGAGGGCAATTATTGAGGTTGGGAGGCCTCAACCTTGCAAGATTTGCCCAGGGATCTACCGTCTTTGGACCCTCGGCTCGATAAGGAAATATTGACGTTTTGAATATTTTCCTTTTATCGTCATGACTGACGTTCTGGTGATTTGCAGAGAGCGCTGAGAAAGCTCAGGCAGAGGACTTGCCAGTCAGCGTCGACTCAGCAGAGGCAGCCAGCGTCGAGCCCGCAGGTAGTGCAATTCAACCCTCGACTGAGGGTTCCGGAGAAGCCAGGTTCGCTGCTACTTCAGCCGCCGTGGAGGCTGCTATGACGGCAACCGCCCCGGAAGTGCCGGTGACCATCTCAGCTTCTGTCGCGCCTGTTGTTGACCCTACTCCTGCACAAGATGAGTTAATTCCCATCCCTCGCCCTATGATAGAAAGGGGATCTGGGAGCACATCAGCGGAATTCTCCTCGGCTGGAGATATCATGGAAGAACTGACACGTCAAATGGTGCGGCAGTTCTTTACTTCCATGCGATCGTGTATTGATCTCAACCTCTCTGGGGGCAGTTCTTTCGAATTTTTCCGAATGCTTCTTGAGAATTTGATCGAGAACATCGGTCATACTGGAGGTCCTTTACAGGCTAGGGCGTATCTGCTGCTGGTGGAGCAGTTGGAGAGTGATCTGAAAGAGCTTAAGTCTTTGGAGGACGCCGGCTCAGTTCACGAGGCCCGGGCAACCTTGACTAGGCTTCTCGCTGCTCAAGAACAGGAGCGGAAGGAGATGGAGGAACAAATAGCCGAAGAGACTCACCATCTCCAACATTTCCAAGCGGACCATCAAATGCTGATTGGCGATTCAAGGGAATCTGAACTCGTCATGCAGAGCGCAGAGCAGGTTATCATCAGTGCTCGGGCTACCATAGCCAAAGCAGAAGCCTTGATTGCAATCAATGAGCAGAAGCTTGCCACTACCAGGAAGAAGCTGGAAAGGTTGGAGGCTGCCAAGATGCAGGTTGAAGAAAACCTCTCCACTCACTCCTCCAGGTTGGAATCCCTACGAGCGTAACTGCTGCAAGGAGATTTTTGTCCGAGGAGGAGCTGCGGGCTCAGGCTCTCATGGAAGCTGAGAAGGCGCGTCAACATGAGATGCATCGCCTCCGAGAACAAATCCGTTCTTTGGCTAATCAAGATTATTAGCCTCCCCCCTCTTTTACTTTTGTAAAGAAAAGGACACTCTATTCACCAAGAGTGTTTGTATTTACTTTTACCATTTTTGAAAATTTTTTTTCCTTCATTGCCCTGCTGTAGATGAATCCGACCTCTCAATTGCAGTCTTTGTTGTGCTCTCTGACTGATTGTGAATAACAAACTTAGGTAGAACTAAGTACTTTTTTTGATGGAACGCGGCGCCGTTCCAAAGAAAGGTGCGGTTCTGAGGAACGCGACTTTGACCTGCCAGTGAAGACGCGGTTCAAGTTGACGCGAAAGACGCAGCTTTGAGTGTGACTCATTGGCCGCAGTCCTTAACTTTATCCAGGCGCAGGAATCAGAATGCATCAAGAATGTGGTCTTACGCTCCTTGAAGTTGGCGCAGACATATAAGAGGACACGACGCTGGGTCTGTTGACACTTAAAAAAGACAAGATTCTTGTTGGTCCGAACAATGTCTAAACTTGTTGACATTTACAAAAGACAAGTAACAGACGAGCTGAAGACCAGTTTTCACCCATCTCCGAGGGACAAAGAAGCAACTTGGACTCCACTGATCAGCAAGCAGACGGTGAACCCGGATTGTTTCTAAACAGACCTCAGCAGGTCTAAGGTGCTAACACTTAGCATCGCATGAGCCCAAAGGGATAGCCTCGTTTGAGAGGCTAATATCACCCAACTTCGCCTTGAAGCCATTCAAAGCCTCGCCAAGAAACTGACTCGCAAACTTCGCCATAGGGGACTTCCAGCTCCGCCAAAGGGTTTCTTTCGGACTTTGCCAAAAGCTGCCTCTAGCCCCGCTACGAGCTCAATGCGGACAGCGCCGCTAAGAATCTGCTATGGTCAACCTTTGACCAATCAAATCTCCGGATGAGATCAGATCCAATCAGATCAAATCCAATTAAGATCAAATCAGAGATCAAATTTGGCAGTTGATTGCCACAATCTCTTGACTCTTTTAAATCGAGTAAGAAGATCAGGGGAAATCCTCCAACGATATGGAAAGGATCAAAACAGATCAAGAAGATCAACCGACCTGCCAATTCTAGCTCCGCAGAAGATATCTTAGCCTAGCAGCAAGGCTACTTTCCAGATTTAAACAGATTTGATTCAATCTGTTTCTATATCTTCAAGGGACGATTATACCCTTGCTCTCCCTATAAATAGCCCACCAGGGTACAAGAGAAAAAAAGAAAAAAAAAGAGAGGGAGAGACCACGAAAAAGAGAGAAGACTCCACAAGCAGAGACTTCTTCACGACGCACCGTGCGCTCTCGAATTCAGAGACCTTTTAGAGAATTGCTTTCTCTATCCAGGGTGTTGATACCCTAACATCGTCCTTCTTCTCAAGGAATTTCCAGAACCAGGCGAGAAGGAATTCCTTATTGAAGGCGATTTTTGAGAAGCAGCAAGAGGGTTCTACCAACCTTCTGTTCTCTGATTCCCCGAACTAGGCGAGAAGGGAATCTCATCGCTCGCATCGTCAAAGGGACAAAGTGGTCGCGCTCTGACCAGACTCCTATCGGCACACTTCTCCAGAATCTCTGAGGAGATCTACTTGTAATCTTTTTAAGAATACTTGTAATTTAGCTCCTCAAATTTTTATTGTAAGTTTTCCCCCTTTGCAAACATAATGGAAAACAAGATGGCGACTCCGCTGGGGAACTTATTCTCCACTGTCGAGAATCAAGTGTCGCAATACGACGAATAGACCTTCGGGTCTAACTCTGAATTCAGAAAAGCCGGTGCAGCCAGAGCCCCTCTGGCTAAGTCTTCAAGGAAAGTCTCTGCGGAGATGGAAAAAGTTCTCTACGAACCTACTGCGGTTATTTGGCGCAACAAGGAAGCACGTCCGCAATCTGATTCCTTTACTTGTGAGAACTTGGTGGTTCAGTTCGATCAAGGAAGATTTGAAGAAGTCCTCTCTGGGGGTGGCCCAATGCTTCGAGCACGGAAGCATAGGAAGGTCTCCACGACCAAGGTTTCAAAGCAGAAACCGGAAGCAGAATTCTGCCAACACCCCTCAGCCTCGTGTGTGGCTAATCAGGTTCCTTGCGAACCTAAGTCTCCTCTGCCAAGGCGGGTATGGAAGCCTAAACAGAAGTTTTCGACCGAAGCTTCAGGCGTAGCTACGCCTAAACCGCGCCTCTCCCGTGAAGAAAAAGGCAAGATGCCTGTCTGCTCCAATCACAAAGTTACGACGGTAATCATACCGTCGTCCATTTAAGAGCAGCAACGCCTCACGCCGACCTCGTTCTCATGAGCGAAGCCACCGTACCACAGCGTACGCGCAGGGTCCATAGCCGCAAAGCCGAAGCCAAAGTACTATCTGAGGCTAATTACCCTCGCAGCAGCATAGCGGGTAAAGCACCGCAGCATGCTCCGCTTTCCAGTGCGTCAAGCACTAAGTTCGCGTCTAATGGCGAAGCTAGAACCAAAGCACTATTCAGTGCTAATCCCGTCTGCAGGGATAAAAGAAGCGGGACATCGTCCTATGTGCGATCCAAAAGAGCCTTTGCGCTCGACTACAGGGACCCAACCGGGTTCGATTTGAGGAAATTGTTGACGGATAGACAAATCTCTTCCCCCTCTTATCGACAAGTAGGATGTCAGCTAGTGACACTCCACTCGGTCCACTGCCGGCTGGGACCAATCTCCGCCACGCCTCCAAGACGACGGTCAGTTTTTGATCGATTATCGGTACAAGTCCCGGTGAAACATCGCAAAAGGAGCATCTCGCGAGATCTACCCTCCGCATCCGTCAACATGACCGGAAGAGGACAAGAGTCCTCAGATCCAGACTATAGCCCAGGCCTAGGCGAAGTCTTGGTGCATGAGGAAGGTGTTTTCCGAAACACCAGATCCAGGGTGGCGATACCCTACACTTACGAACAGCCTTCCTCCTCGACGGCCCTAGCCTCGTCAGAGCCCAGGAAATCACTCCAATCATCAGACGGAGAAGATGAAGACAGTGGGTATGCCTCCTCGGCGACTGTCAGTTTCGGTGCGAACAGACAGAGCATCAGTCAATATGGCTGATAACGTCAACGACGATCTTCGTCGGCGCCTAGAAGCTCAGGAGCAAACTTCCAAAACCCAGCAAGAAGCTCTGGACAACATTCAACAGATGCTCGCTCAACTCCTCAGTAACCGGAATAACAATGATGCCTGGAGCAATCACGATGAGGAGGAACACTTCAGCAATGAGCAACCGAAGCCGGAGAAATCCAAGGAGGGTTCCTCCTTAGACGCCGAAGTCCTTAAGGGCCTCCAAGCTCATATCGCATCCCTGGCTCAGAGGGATGAATTAAAGAAGGTAGGGGCAGTCCGTCCTTATCCGCTGGAGTGGGATTCGGTGCCGTATCCACCGAAGTTCAAACCGCCAACGCTGCATACCTATGATGGAAAGAGCTCGCCAAATCAGCACATCTACTATTTCCGGTCTCAGACTCGTAATGTTATAAGCAATGACGCCATCATGGCTAGGCTATTCATTGGCACCTTAAAGGGGGTGGCATTTGACTGGTTTCGCAGTCTTCCCCCGGGATCTATCACTCCTGGATCGATTTGGAAACTCGGTTCCTCTCTAGTTTCTATGAGGACGATACTGAAGTAACCATGGACAAGCTCCTCTCCACTGTGCAGAGGAAGGGCGAATCTGTCCGAGACTACATTGAACGGTTCAGAAACTTATCCTTGATGTGCCCAGCGGGGATGCCATTACCCATGCTCTTGCAGACATGCAGACACAACTTCCTAGACCAAGTGGAAGTTCGCATGGGGGCTGTTAAAGCCCACACTTGGAAAGAATTGGTCGAACAAGCTGAGATAGCCGAGAAGTCGGCTAAAAAGTTCGAACCATCCGCCCCTAGAGGCAAATGGGGTGTGAATAACAGGGGCGTAGCGACCTACCGCAATCTTCACAAGCTAAAGGCAAAGAGACTATGTCTGTGGAGTTATCCGGAGATGTGCAGTCGAAGGCCAAGAAAAGTGGCTTCAATAATCAGGAGCCCAAGTTCCCTCCGAAGCAGTACTCGTTCAAAGACGATCAGGTGGTCACCATATTCCATCTGCTCCACAAAGGGAACAAAATGAAACTGCCAGATGCTCGGCGTCCCAATGAGATAGGGCGCACAAACGACCCTAAATACTGCCTCTACCACAGGATGGTCCACCATCCTACTGACAAGTGCTATGTCCTCAAGGATAGAATTCAAGCCTTGGTCGATGCTGGAGTCCTGACACTGAAGATGGAGCAGAAGAAAGTCACCGCCATATGGTGACTCTTGAGTTCGGCAAAGCTCCGAAGGTCACAGTCCCTGACGGGACTTATGCAGCCCCTGCGCCACGGTTGGAAGTCAAGCATCCTCCAGCTATAGCTCAACATAATAAGGGTCTTGTTCCCTTAACATTGGAGACAGGGGAAGTCATGTGGATACAACCAGACCTCGTCCAAGACGTACAGCGGGATCCAAAGCAGCCCATTCAAAGGGCAAGTCTTGTAATGTCATCTCCATCCTGCCAGACGACGGCAATCTTACATCGGCTTCCCTCAGTGATTCAGAAGGGGAAAAGCTTGCTTGCACGGCGCAAGCCGATACGCCTCAACAGACGGGCACCCGATCCGGAAAATCATACTTGAGGCAGTATGAAAAGTCTACTGACGAGACACAACAGCAAACGACGTCAGTACAAGTACCAGCATCCACTCAATCCCAGCCAAAGGGAAAGAAAAGCCTAAGGAGGTACGATTCGACCATGTGTTGAAGAAATCACCAGGCCAAGGGTTTGATACGCCCTTTCGGTTTGACATATTGGCTCAGCTGGCCAATATCCCAGCTCGTATCACTATACACGAGCTCCTTCGCCTCTCGAAAGAAACAAGAGAAGCACTCAGGGATGCGCTAGCCAATTCAGAATCCTTTCTGACATGCATGCCTGAAATCCCTAACGACGACGTTCAGTCTCCTTGCCCAGAATGTCATCATGCACAATCAAAGGTGTCCGCTATTACCTTCACAGCGGAAGATATGCTTCTCAAAGACAACAAGCACGATCGACCCCTGTACTACACCGGATATATCGGTTCAACATGCATTGAGAGGGTACAAGTCGATCCGGGGTCTGCGCTCAGCATCATCCCCAAAGGCTTCTCTACTTCCTCGGCATACCGCTGTACAGGTTGTCCGCAACCACTACTATAATATACGGTTTCAACGCCGGGAGCAGTCATCCACTGGGGAAAATTCGACTCCGTTGCAGAATCGGGAGCCTGAAGTCAGAAGTGACATGCTATGTCATTGACGCTGACACATCATATAACCTGCTGCTGGGACGGCCATGGATCCATGCCAACTGGATCGTTCCCTCTACACTGCACCAATGCTTCAAATATGTTGAAGATGACGCGACAGTACGGACTGTCTTCGCTGAAAGGCAACCATTCAAAGGAGTGGAAAACTACTTCACTGACGCTCTCCTATATCAAGAGGCGGTGGAGCACTTAAAGAATCGTTGCCGGACGATGATGAAAGTGGCAACGAGGCGGATTCAGAATCCGAAGCAGGCATGCCAGCCATTCTGATTGGTGAACCAATTATAGCATGTCTCAATAATCCCCTATGTAATACTCCTTCAGAGGATGAAGGTGAATGGGTAATTAATGATAATATTTCTTTTGATTATCCCGCGACTGTTGGGCTATTTGAATCCATTACGGATAGCTCTCTGCATATGCCTTTACACAAGCTAAGTGCGTCCAGTACGCCCATGGAATTCGCAGAAGGAGCCGTCTTGGTGATCCCGCCGTCCAAACAAGGTCAGTCGCCGATAATCTTCGGTAGAACCCAGCCACGGGGACCCACAACTGTAGATTCGAGCTCAGACTCAGACGCCCACAGTTCTTTCATTACGCGCGGCCAGCGCGCCATATTATGAAGAAAATGGGGTACGACTTGAACCATGGAGCAGGCCTAAATTTTTGGAAAAGGAAGGCACAGTTTGATGCGGAACTTTGTGCCTAAAGGGAAGCCTACAAATTACTATGATAGTACACGCAGGGGGTTGGGGTATGTTACACCACATCGTCAGCAACCATTCAAGTCAAAAACGATGAACCAATTCCGTCACATTCAGCCTCATCCTCCAAGTGGGATTCAGATGTCAGCATATAGGGGATGTTCGAAAACCTCACTGCTAATATGACCTCAAGCAGTCAATTGGAGCCCGCAGAAGCCACTGACGAGGAACCATGGGCCCAGCAATTAGACTTTCAATGGAAAAGCGATTCGAACTGCGCGAGCCACCCACTGAAGACAAGGTGATGCAGGTCAACCTGGGAAGTCAAGATAACCCCAAGCCCATCTTATAAGTGAAAGCCTATCACTTATAGAAAAGGAAGGAATTGATAATACTCGTAAAGGAGTATATAGATGTCTTCGCATGGAGCTACGAAGATATGCCCGGACTTGATCCACAGGTCGCTATGCACCGTCTGAACATCAAGACCGACGTCAAGCCAGTCAAACAGCAACAACGTCGGTTTCGCCGAACATCATGGAAGCTATTGAAGCCGAAGTTCACAAGCTCATTGCGTGTGGCTTCATCCGGGAGGAACAACATCCAGATTGGGTGGCTAATATAGTCCCCGTCCTCAAGAAGAACGGGAAAATACGGATCTGCATCGACTACCGTGATCTCAATACGGCCTGTCCCAAGGATGAATTTCCGCTACCCATCACCGACGTCATGATTGACAACACATGCGGGTTCGAAAGGATGTCTTTCATGGACGGCTTTTCAGGGTACAACCAGATAAGATGTATCCCGACGACGAGAAGCATACTTCGTTCCGAACACCATTGGGGGTATACTGCTATACTGTAATGCCCTTCGGATTGAAGAACGCCGGAGCAACCTACCAGCGGGCAATGAGTACGATCTTCCGCGATCATCTCCGAAAAACGGTGGAATGCTATGTCGACGACATTGCCGTCAAAAGCCGCAACAAGAATGAACATCTTCGCGACCTGAGAACGATGTTCGACATAATGCGGGCTCATCAACTGAAAATGAACCCGACAAAATCCTTCTTGGGAGTGTCAAGTGGCAAATTCCTCAGGTTATTGTCACATCAAAAGGAATTCATCTTGACCCAGACAAAGTCAAAGCCATCCAGAGCATGCATCCACCAAGGAATCTCAAAGAGCTCAGAGGCTTGCAAGGCAGGCTGGCCTATATCAGAAGATTCATCGCAAATCTCTCAGGCCGCTGTCAGCCGTTCACCCGGCTCATGAAAAAGGGTGCTTCCTTCGTATGGGATCAAGCTTGCCAAGAAGCTTATGAAGACATCAAGAGGTATCTCACAAAACCTCCAGTCTGGTGGCCCCTACATCAGGAAAAGTTCTCTGCTTTATGTAAAAGCTCTGGACTACTCCCTCGGCGCCCTCCTCGCTCAAAAGGACGACAATGGCCATGAGCAGGCCATTTATTATCTGAGCAGAACTCTCATAGGAGCGGAATCTCGCTACAATCCTATCGAGAAAGAGTGTTTAGCTCTCGTCTTCGCTATTCAGAAGACACGACATTATTTGGTTGGCCAGACCATACATGTCATCTCCAGGGTAAACCCATTGCGTCTTCTTATTACGAAGCCAGGATCATTGAATTCAAGATTGGCTAAGTGGGCACTTTATTGTCTCAATACGACATAATCTTCACGCCTCAGAAGGCGGTTTAAAGGCCAAGCCCTCGCAGAATTCTTGGCTGCTCATCCAGTTCCGGAGCATTCAAAACTTCATGAAGATATCCCTGATGAAGTCTTCGAGTCTTATGCAACCTCAGAAGAGGAAGTATGGCAGATGTTCTTTGATGGAGCATCGCGAATGGGCCCTAAAGGCAAGATTATTGCCGGAGTGGGGGTTGTGTTTATCTCCCACAGAATCATGTCCTGCCCAGAGCATTTTCTCTGACAGAATCATACTCCAACAATGTAGCGGAATATAATGCTCTGCTCATTGGTCTTCAGCTCGCCCATGGAATGGGGGTACGCTACCTCGAAGCTTATGGCGATTCAAAACTGATCATCAATCAGGTTAAAGGCGAATACGAAGTCCGCCATGAGGACATGGTGCCTTATTACCATACAGCCATCGAATTGGCTACCTATTTGAAGGTTTTTACATCGGGCATGTGTCCCGATCTCAAAACACTAAGGCGGACGCCCTTGCTGCATTAGCAACAACTCTAGCCTTACCGGCAGACACCGAGTATCACCTCACAGTCGCAACTCGACATCTTGTATGCTCCAAGCACGTGCTAAGAATTCGAGAAGTCTATAATGTCTCCACAGATCTCGAGCCGAGGATTGGCGCTTTCCTCTCATCGACTATGTTCTGCACGGTCTGCTTCCAGACAATCCTAAAGAAGCGGCATCTATTAGACGAAGGTCCATCCGCTTCTACTACGATCCAATTCTGAAGACACTTTACCGTCGTTCATATGACGGTGTCCTCCTCCGTTGCCTTTCTCATTCAGAGGCACAGGAAGCGCTTCAAGAAGCGCACGATGGCACTTGCAGAGCTCATCAGCCAGGTCCAAAGCTTAAAGACAGGTTGCATAGGCTGGGATACTATTGGCCAACTATGATAGCCGACGCCATCCAATATGCACGAAGGTGTAAAGCATGTCAGATTCATGCGGACTTCATACACCAGCCTTCGGAGTTGCTCCACCCGACTGCTGCTTCATGGCCATTTGAAGCATGGGGAATAGACGCCGTAGGGTCAATCAGCCTTCTTCGACAAAAGGTCACCGGTTTATCCTAGCAATAACCGATTACTTCTCAAAATGGGCGGAGGCTATACCACTGGTTGAAGTCAAAACCTCTAATGTGGTTCACTTTATCAAACACCATGTCATCCATCGATTTGGGTGTCCCTAGGCGGATCATCCACGACAACGGTCCCCAATTCATAAGCCAAGTATTCTATCGGTTCTGCGATAAATACCGAATTCAGAATGTGGCTTCGACTGCCTATAATCCTGCTGCCAATGGCTTGGCAGAAGCATTCAACAAAACAATCATCAAGCTGCTCAAGAAATTCGTCTCCTCGAATAAGCGAGATTGGGACGAAAAGCTTGGTGAATGTCTTTGGGCCTACCGAACCACGGTTCGGACACCGACAGGCAATACGCCTTTTTCCCTGTATATGGGTGTGAAGCAGTCATCCCGTTGGAAATCCAGATGCCATCATTGCGAGTCGCTCTGACCACCAAGAGCACATCAGAGGACAATGATCGATTGCGTCTTCAAGAGCTCGAAGCCCTAGATGAGAAGCGCTACAAGCTCAGTAGCATATTGAGCTATATCAAGCTCGAATTTCAAAAGCCTTCAATAAGAAGGTCAAACAGAGGGTCTTCCAGAAAGGAGACCTGGTCTTAGCCGTCAGACGACCAATGATTATGACACACAAGACCAAAGGCAATTTCAGCCTAAATGGGAAGGACCGTTTGTGATAGAAACAGTCTATTCAAACGGAGCATACCGCCTCACGACTGCAGAGGGCGACCTCCTCATGATGCCGATCAATGGCAAGTTCTTAAAGAAGTATTATCCTTAATCAGGGATCCTTCTCTTGATCAAGTTAACACTGCACCTCTGATCAAGATCTCCGAGAGCCTTTCTCTTCCTCCCAATGAGGTCATACAACCATAAACCAGTAGGAACCTGGCCGTGCACTGGTTGTCCCTAAGACGAATCAAGGTTATGCAGACATTAACCAAACGATTCAGCATCCTTAACGATTAAGGATAGAGGAAAATGTTGGCCTTTAAGCCCACATAAGTCCTCAACAACTCATCATGCTGAGGGGAATAGCATGGCTAGCCCGACTCAAACGGTAGTTGGTAAAGGCATATCAAACCCGTTGACAGCTGGGGATTTGCTAAAAATCCTAAGGGACCGGTTCCCATTTGATCCCCTCTCCAAAATCACTTGCCAATTCTCATCCATAGAATGGTAAGGCCACAAATGCATTTCGCTGTTACGTTAACATTAAACATATGACAGCAATTCTCTCGTTTCTCCCCGTGAGGACGAGACCTCCAAAATCACTTACCAATTCTCATCCATAGAATGGTAAGACCACATATACATTTCGCTGTTACGTTAACATTAAACCTATGACAGTGATTCCCTCATTTCTCCCTATGAAAACGAGACCTTATTCCAAACTCCATTACAACCTTGAGCTTGGTGGCGTCTCATCCGGTTATGTCATTGCGACCTCTGAACCAGCAGACAGCCAAGTCTCAACCTTGAGCCCTGTTGACATTTATAAAAGACAGGTCTCGATACTCGTTGACATTTACAAAAGACGAGTATCACCAACCTTGAGCTTGGTGGCGTCTCATCTGGTTATGTCATTGCGACCTCTGAACCAGCAGACAGCTAAGTCTCAACCTTGAGCCCTGTTGACATTTACAAAAGACAGGTCTTGATGACATTTACAAAAGACGAGTATCACCAACCTTGAGCTTGGTGGCGTCTCATCCGGTTATGTCATTGCGACCTCTGAACCAGCAGACAGCTAAGTCTCAATTCCGAGCCCTGTTGACATTTACAAAAGACAGGTCTAGATACTCATTGACATTTACAAAAGACGAGTATCACCAATTTTTGAAGCTTGGTGGCGTCTCAACCATTATGTCATCGCGACCTCTGAACTGACAGATAGCCAAGTCTCATTATCCAACCCAACAAGAATTATGTTCTCAAGGAATTGCACTATAATTCGGAATCGCAATTCAAAAAGAAGAACAAGATTGAAGATTCGACAAAAGAAGAAAGAATTTTCATTCATTTCAAGAGGATAAAGTACATGGAGCTACAAGCGTACACTGTACGACCTGAGCCGCTCTCCGAGGGTGTTTAGCCTCGTCTTCCTGTCATCAGCATCCTGGGCAAGCGCTTGTGACCTCAGCTCAGCCTCATTGAAATCTTCCGCCTGAGCCAGACGAGCTTCCGCCTCCGCCAAAGTTGCCCTCTGTGACAACTCCTGCCGCGCAAACTCCTCACTCTGAGCTCTGAGCTCTTCAAGCCGCGCAGTTTCCTCAAGACGCACCGGTATGGCCTTGGATAAGAGGAGATTTGCTTTCCTAATCATTTCCTCAGCCTTCGCAATCTTATCCTCAGCGCCAAGAAGAGCACTAGTGGAGGCGTCAATTGCACTTCCAACCTCCGCTTGCCTTGTTTCCAAGGATTTCAAGTCAGAAGAGATAGCCTTAGCAGCCTCTTGAGCGGCAAGCCGGGTCTCGTGCTTTCGGGCAACAAGACAAGCGAGCTGCTCGTCAGCTAAGGACGCCGGGTCTGAGCGATAGAGACGGCGCCACTCCTCTACAGCCTTCTCAAGGTCATCCACCAGGAGTTCTAAAGCAGCAGCCTGATGATACCCCTCAAAGTCCCGAATGCTCTCAATGTCACGGGAGAGGACCACCTTCAGCTTTGAGAATGGTACAGGTGAGCCCTTCAAAACTAGGTCGATAGTTCGCTCCAAGCTTCTATAAAAGCTATCGACCAGGTCACCTATGTAATCATTCTCGGCCTCAGCCATTTCGGGCAGGGAGGCAACCTCAGAATAGTCCACCAACCTGGTCGACGCCGTCGCAGAAGAAGCAGCGGGAACACTAACAGTAGCAGGACTAGCCGAAGGCGATCTCGGCGGAGTCCTCATCAAAACCAGCACGCCAGCCACCGCGGAGGTAGGACTGGCAACCACCTCTTGAGCAGCAGGCTCAACCACCAGGGTTGGAGAGGTAGGGCTTGCAATCACCTCAGTGCCGCACTCGGCAAAACAGTCCGCACCTCACTTGTTGATGTGATTGGGAGTGAGGATACCTCCGGAACTGTCGTCCCTTCAACCTTTGGTCCTTCAGCTGATTTAGGCTGATAAGAAGGAAGGTCGCCATACAGCGCGTCCAACACAGCAGCATCCGCCGTGGCCGAGGTGCTCATGTCACCCCTCGATCCCTCAGGACGATCTACCGGCTCCCTTGAAGCTGATGCATCTTGAGGCCGAACACCTGTAACAAGACTGTGGTTAGTCGGGACACTATATACAGAAGAAGCCAAGAGGGTACAACAATACCAAGGATGATGTTGCCTCGAACATCTCGTCGGCCGCACCAGTCTCCAGAGGCTCCATCGGAAAATTTTTGGCAGAATCAACACGAATAGCCGGCTCGCTTTCACTTGCCGAGTATCCTGTGGACCACCCGATAGAGCTCGATGCCTCAGGACTTCCTTTAGAAGTCCCAACGCCTGAAGGACCAACATCAGCCGCGCCACTCCCAGACTCTTCCGAGTGAGCAGGGGAACCGGCTGCAGCCCCATAAGTGAATAGGGGATCATAATGTTCCCCTTGCTCTCCAGCCGTCTCGGCTCCTGCAACAAGAAGCAAAAGATGAGTTATTTGGAACACACCAAAAGCATTATATGAACAAGGGTAACCTCACCCAGACCTGGAGCGAATTCACCACTAGTCGGTTCAACAACCGACGGTTCAGCTGCTAATGGGACAGCAGGAGGAATCGTTGTAAAGGGATAACCCTCTACGACAATCGTAGGAGCTTGGCGACGGGGCTTCTTCGCCAATGATTTCCTACGAGAGCTACCTGCCCGCTTTCTCTTGAAGTGGACGTCAGAATTCTCTTCTTCCACTCCTCCCACACGTCGTGGGGAAGATGTCCCCATCACACCAGAGCCAGCCGCATGAGTATCAGCTCCAGCCCCCATCTCGAAGCGAGGGCTCCCTGCATCAGAAGCCTCGCTGTCATCCACAGCGATGAATTCTTCCAAGCCGGGGACACGAACCCGTTTGCCTTCTCTCTTATCAGAGGTTTTCCGCTTCAGTCGCTGAGAGATTAACTTCACACCCGAACTGTTGGCGTTAAATCCAGGAGGTGTGGAATTGGAAGCCGCGTACCACTGGCAAAAGCACAGGGTCGTCGAGAGGCCGGGATCCTGCAGCGGCGTGCGTAGCCACGCCCCAGTGCCATCCGCAGTAAAGAACCGCCAGGCACGGGCCCCATCAATAAGACTCCCCATGAAAGCCAGGTCCGAATTGGGGTTGCCCACATACAGCTGGTCGTACCCGAATTGGCGGGCAAATCGACTCGGGACGTAGGGTTCCAGGTAGCAGGTATCCCCACTCCTGTACAGCAAATGCGAGGGCCAGATGCTGATCAGCCACTCGAAAATGCCCCGACTCATGGGAGACCGCGCCGACTCCGTATCTCGGAATTCCTCGTTGTATCCTGCACCCCGAATACGAGGAAAACAGCGGAACAGGCTATAAGCGTCATGACGACGCACTAACTTACGGGCCTCGGCCGCGTAGGCTTTCATCCAAGAGCAACCTTCGAATCGGCGGAGAAGCGCCGTTCGAACACCCTGCGGAGGGTCTTCCCCAGCTCCAATCAAAGTAGGGCAGTGTAAGGCGAACCACGCCATCAAGTAGGTGTACGGTAGACCCACCCTAGGATTGGGCCCATCGCAAGGAAGGATAGCACTCTTCCCACGTCTCGTCGCCGGTGGCCTGCAGAAAGCCTCCGTTAGTGCGCGAAGGCCTCTTTGAATACAGCATACCATGGCCAGGAGAAGACCCAGACAGTGGCCATGGGCCAGGCGAACGGCGGGTAGCAGAACATTCGGGTGGACGATGTCACCCGAGGAAGAAGGCACAACACACTTCTTTAACCAGACGGTTAAGAAACCGGCCAGCAGCGCCTTCTGAGACATAGGCCGACGGGCCTGATGGTGAAAGCTCCGAAGGGTATCACCCTTCTCATAGGGACCAGTGTCTTCTGTTACGACGATATCCCTTTGGAGACACATCTCCATCCGTTCAACAATATCGCCATCAGCGACTCCGCGATGAGCTGCTTCAGGAGCATTCTTCATGTCTGGGAACAGGTAACTTCCCTAGCTCTTCAAGCTCTTCGAGCTACCCATGCCACCACCGTGGATGCTGGAACAAATATGCAAGTGGCACATCAACTCCCGATAAGTCTCGAGCATAGCAGGCTCCTGCTTCTCTAGGAGAGCCAACTCCGCCTCACAAGGAAAGTACTCTTCGTATGGAAGAGACCGAAAGGCAAAGCAGAAATTTCCCACATCTCATGCAAAGCCATGCCCAGCTCGCCAACCGGGGTGAAGAAGGTCCCCGAAGCCGGGCAGTACAACTCAAGGATGGCGTAGAAGCACGCCACCTTCATCTCAATGCCGTAGCAGGTCGCCCTGACGGCCTCATAGAGATTCAACCCCTCCAAGTCCTCCTCGAAGTGAGCGAGGATATAGTTGGTCAACTCCATGTCTTAGGAGGATGAACCCAACCGGGAGCCCTGAAGTCAGTGGCAGGATAGTTCCCGTCAACTGCGCAGAATTGAGTGCCAAAGGTCTGCGCCACAGCCGGGTTCTCTCCCACTGGAAGTTCCCGCGATACCTTCCCAGGGTATAGCCCCATTATGCTGAGGGGAGGGCCCGCCCTCGAATAGCCAGGCTGAAAGGTCAATCTCCCAACATGGACGGATTCGACGCTTCGGCTTACGCCCCACGCCATCTTCCGAGCCTGAGTCACATTCACAAAAGAAGATAAAGGAAAGTGCCGCTTAGGCGACGGAAGGTAAAACTTCTCGCCATCCAGTTGAAAGATCCATTGTCCCTCGCCTGCCTGCAACTGGCGATCGGGGTCGGATGCGGCATCCCCGAACATAAAGTCGGGCTTTCTGTAAGTCCGACGGTCAACGTCCTCAAGAGGGGCCGTGGTCAAGATACTCCGCGTGGTCTGCGGATGACCGCCTTGGATGAGTGTATCCCGGACGAGAGAGCTCCGCTCACTGAACAAAGAAGCCTGTCCATGGAATTGCAGGCTGAGGTTACCATCTGCTCGACTGGTTAGCCCAAACAAACTGTTCAGGACACCGGGAGTGTAATGCACTGCAAAGACAGAAATGAACTATGATTAGTTCAACAATCAAGTGGATACGAAGACATAAAAATTCACTAAGGCATAGCCTCGCTCAGCAAGCAAGGCCAGCAAGGCGATAGCTTCAATGAAGCTTGACCTCGCGGATAAAACTGCGTCCAAAGTACCAACTTCGCTTAAGCAGGAAGTGGTATAGCCCCAAGGGCTGACGTCACCAAGAGGGCATCATGGTCAAAAGACACCCTTCGTGGCCATGACTGAAGGAACAGACCTATATCCTGTTCCTCAACAGGATGGAGACTGCCCGAGTAATGACTTCGTACGGAAGTCTAAGGAAGAACTGTTCGGTTCTTAATTCCCTTGTGCAAGGAAAATAGGGAGGTTCAAGGAAACGAGTTCCCTAATGAGGACAGATCATATTCGATCATCCTAATAGCCAAATGTTGGCTCCAAAGGAGAGAGACCACGGTCTCTAATCAGATAGGAAAATTCCTTACCGATGACTGGTCGCTCGATGACCGGAGGAGGAGGACCCTCCGCTGCAGAAGTCGCCACTTCTTTTCCCGCTCGTCTTTTGGGCGCCATTAAAAAGTTGCAAGAGTTCTCAAGGTTCTCTGAACAAAGAAGGAAGAGGAAGAGGGAAAGTCAAGAAATCTCTCTGAAAAAAGGAGATCTTTTCCTGCTCAGCCCGATCGGGCTTTTATAGGCCAATCAGCGCCTGAAACGAGGCCTCGAAAAGGGCGTATGCCGCCGTTTCGAATTAATTCGAAACGCCGCCCAAAGCGCCTTCCCGAGAAGCGCTGCTTCGATTCCGCTAAGGGTTAACTTCGCCCTGGCTTAAAGTGCGGATTTTGCACAATCCTTCAAGGACTTAGCCGAAAGGCTTACCTTAGCCCTCTAAAAGGGCGCCGAGATGCCAGTCTCGCGAAGATCACTCAAAGAAAGGACTATGTCCTTAACTCCGCATACAGTTTAGCCCCGCTATGGCCAAACCCTCAAAGAAAGCAAGCAAAGATCAGATGATTAGAAGATGAACTTTCATTGATTTAAAAGGAAGGGTACATTGATATTACATCGAAGTTGTGTTTCATACAACACACCCAGTTGCTTAACAAGGTCATCCGCGCAAAAGGCATACAAGTGGTTTTATCCGCTTCTGAGTCAAACCGACTGGACAAAGGAGGCCTTCCTCCTGCACAAGGCCGTAACCAGTGGTGCCGCAAGGACACGGTCATTATTCTCCACAAAAATGGCAGATCTTGCCAAGCCATTTTAGTTGAAGCCTGGCAATAGAAACCTATCGCCGCCAACATGATAGATCACGTATAATGGGAATCGGCAGTGATACCAGTGATCTAACGGGTGTGAGGCCCGCTTTCCCGAAGTGGATCGCCCTTAAAGGCCACCAAAGTTGAAAGTTGGCAATGATGCCGGCGACCCCACAGGCAACGCTCACCACCTCGAAGCGGATCATCTCCGACAGAGCGGCTACCAGCCTCACCTCAGAACGAATCATCTCGGATAAAAGGCTGCCAACAGCCTCTGGGACCACGCATCCGTCGCCCCAAGTTGTTCCTCCTGCTTAAAAGTAAAGTTTCAACCGGGAAGCATAAGGCAACTTTTCGGTCTCTTTCATCAAGATACAAGATCGGCGAGCATGGCCCACTGCAAGGCAAATCAGAACAGAGTAGCAGTTAAGCATAGAAAAAACTGCAAATCAGAATCTTTTGGGTCAAAGCAATGCAATTTCAGTAAAAGCAGAGGACAAGCCTCGCCTGCACAGCACTGATGGGCTGGCTCAGCAAACGCCAAGTCCAAGCCTCGCCTATATGGCTAGCCAGACTGACCCCGTGGGATGGTCTTAGCTCCACCTATATGGCAAGACTGGCTCAACTATTGAAGAGACCAAGTCCCAAGTTTTGCCTGGGCAACAGACTTAACATGCAGTGATCTTTCTGGGAAGCTATGCCAAAATCCTTCTCTACAGATTAGTCAATTGCAAGATGAAGAACAAGGGAAGTTAATCCCTGAAGCAGCTGCTAAAGCTGAATTGAGGGAGATGAATTCCCTAAAATCGGTGAAGTCGTTGAATGATCAAGACTTACCGGTCCTTGGCCGGATAAGAACCAGAGTGGGCATTCCCACTAATTCAGAGATCTGAGTATCTCTTTCAAACCAATAGAAGAGAAGAGAGGCAAAGCACTTCTCTTCAGAGGATCTCAAGTGTCCTATTTATAGGCCCCATGGCCTGAGCGCTGCCGCCTCAAGCGTGGAAGCATGAGCGCATTTAAGGCATTTACTGCGCCTTGAGAATAGGGACGGTTTTCCTCGGAACCGTGCAAAGGAAGAAACGTCTTCCTCATAAAGGCACTTATTGCGCCTTGAAGAAAGGGAATATCCTCCCTTGAAAACGTGCAAATCGGAGAATATCTCCCTCGATCAGCACGAAGAAAGGAGTAATCCTCCTCGTAACCAGCCCACGGCAGTTGATCTCGGGAAAGCGACATGCCCTCCCAAGCGAACATATCTTCAGAAGCCCAGATGCGGGGTTACTAGCTGCGAAGCTACCCAGACGCGAGTCTACATGATTCCTCGGCGAATCTACATCCCAAAGCAGGATTCAAAGCGAAGCTGAACTCAACCATCATGGCGACGTTCATACTCCACACACCACCGATCAAAGCAGTTCAAAGTATTTCGAAGTCTGAGCCATTGCAGACTTTCGAAAACTTTGAAGGGGGTCTTGTTGACACTTAAAAAAGACAAGATTCTTGTTGGTCCGAACAATGTCTAAACTTGTTGACATTTACAAAAGACAAGTAACAGACGAGCTGAAGACCAGTTTTCACCCATTTCCGAGGGACAAAGAAGCAACTTGGACTCCACTGATCCAGCAAGCAGACAGTGAACCCGGATTGTTTCTAAACAGACCTCAGCAGGTCTAAGGTGCTAACACTTAGCATCGCATGAGCCCAAAGGGATAGCCTCGTTTGAGAGGCTAATATCACCCAACTTCGCCTTGAAGCCATTCAAAGCCTCGCCAAGAAGCTGACTCGCAAACTTCGCCACATGGGACTTCCAGCTCCGCCAAAGGGTTTCTTTCGGACTTCGCCAAAAGCTGCCTCTAGCTCCGCTACGAGCTCAATGCGGACAGCGCCGCTAAGAATCTGCTATGGTCAACCTTTGACCAGTCAAATCTCCGGATGAGATCAGATCCAATCAGATCAAATCCAATTAAGATCAAATCAGAGATCAAATTTGGCAGTTGATTGCCACAATCTCTTGACTCTTCTAAAACGAGTAAGAAGATCAAGAGAAATCCTCCAACGATATGGAAAGGATCAAAACAGATCAAGAAGATCAACCGACCTGCCAATTCTAGCTCTGCAGAAGCTATCTTAGTCTAGCAGCAAGGCTACTTTCCAGATTTAAACAGATTTGATTCAATCTGTTTCTATATCTTCAAGGGACGATTATACCCTTGCTCTCCCTATAAATAGCCCACCAGGGGTACAAGAAAAGAAAAAAAGAAAAGAAGAGAGGGAGAGACCACGAAAAAGAGAGAAGACTCCACAAGCAGAGACTTCTTCACGACGCACCGTGCGCTCTCGAATTAAGAGACCTTTTAGAGAATTGCTTTCTCTATCCAGGGTGTTGATATCCTAACATCGTCCTTCTTCTCAAGGAATTTCCGAAACCAGGTGAGAAGAAATTCCTTATTGAAGGCGATTTTTGAGAAGCAGCAAGAGGGTTCTACCAACCTTCTGTTCTCTGATTCCCCGAACCAGGCGAGAAGGGAATCTCATCGCTCGCATCGTCAAAGGGACAAAGTGGTCGCGCGCTGACCAGACTCCTATCGGCACACTTCTCCAGAATCTCTGAGGAGATCTACTTGTAATCTTTTTAAGAATACTTGTAATTTAGCTCCTCAAATTTTTATTGTAAGTTTTCCCCCTTTGCAAACATAATGGAAAACAAACACTATGAAGGATTTTCACTATAAACGATCCCACCGGATCACTCGGTGTCGTAACACCTACAACGAGATCATACTAGAACTTCTTGGACTCACTAGTCCCTCTCTTGTTCCCGCAAGAATAACACACGCAAGCACACTAGCTTGCCGAGGCCGCACCTCTACACCGAGCTCCCACTAGAACTCGAAACAACACGAACCCGCAAGTTCGCCTCCTCAAATACAAAGTAGAACCCTTGGTGATCTAAACATCTTGATCACCTAAAACACACTCACAACAACTCTCCTATAAGATTGATATAGCAATGGAAAGTTCAAGTATGTGTGAGAAAAACTTGGATGGATTTGTGGTGAAAACTCAAAAAAAACACTTTTAAAAACACTCTTGATAAACTCTCCTTTGATATGAAAGTTTTAGCTCTAAAACAAGTGGAGATAAACATTTAGAAATGTAGGAAAAACTAGCTTGAAAATCTATTTAAAATCTTATAAAAAATAGTATAATAAACCCCAATATATAGGCTCCCAAAATATGGCCGTTGGAAGCTAACTCAGCAGGAAACCCTGCTGTCAGTCGACCACCCGGTCGACCAGCCAACGGTCAGATTTCTAACCGTTGTGCCACCGGTCGACCGCCCGATCGACTGATGCCTGGATACAGAGAGCAGAGCTCTCTGCCGGTCGACCGCCCGGTCGACCGGGCCTAGATTCAGAGAGCAGAGCTCTCTGGCGGTCAACCGGGTCAGTCGACCGGCCCTCCAGCCAAACTGGTTGTGCACGTTTGTGCACATCGGTTGACCGGACCGGTCGATCGACTTCTGTCTCGGTCGACCAGCAGAATGCCTGGTCAAACATTTTTATGGATTAAAACTTGGTCTTTTTATCTTTAATAAAATCTCATAAATTCTCATAAATTCTACAAAAATGAGTTCATTGATATACTATGATATACAAACATGTTTGATTAAAAATCAAAACATATTACAAATATTTTGAACTATTTTTGTGATATAGAAATTTTAGCCTAAACAAAAATCTGTATTTTTCAAAAACAATCTCCAAATTGAAAAACGATTTTTTCAAAACTTCTCCAAATATAAAAATAAGATATTTTAAACACTTTTGAAGCTTAGTGTGTATGGATATGATCCACTACACATATATGATGAAATATCTATATTTTTGACATTAAACTCTAAAATAAGTTTTGATAAAACACATGTATATTTTGAAGCTTAAAAATCAAAACGGTATTTTTCTAAAACAAAAACTCTTTTATGAAAACACATATAAATCTTGTGTGTGAGTGTGTATGAACTTGAGCAATCCACCAACTAATCTATTTTTTACATTTTATCTAAAACCAAATCTTAACACTACAAACATTACACAAGTCTTCTTAAAATCTTCTCTTGAAAAACTTCTTCTCCTTCTTGATTTGGTCCAAACCTTGATCCAATGAGCTAGACTCCTATTGAGTACTTGATGCGATCTTGATGCGCGAGCTCTTGAATCAATACGTGCTAGCTCCAAAACTTGACTTTGAATCCTTTGTTGAAGCTAAACACCTACTAAGATCTTAATCAAATATCTGAGACTAAATAAATACAAGATCATTAATACTATAACTACATGAGTTAATCATCATCAAAACTAGAGCGATGGGCTTTTGGGCCAACAATCTCCCCTTTTTTGATGTTGACAAAACTCATGGAGTTATGTATGCATGGATCAAAGATAAGCTTCATAGAAGTTCCCCCTTAACTCATACATAACAATAAACATAAACATATTCAATGAAGTGCATAAAATTAAAAAATATATATGCATAAACAAAAAAGAGCATAAATAAGGAGATAAACATGCATAAACTCACCAAATTCTTCTCCCCTTTTTGCATAAACAAAACATATTTGCATGCATATATAAACTCTTAAAATCCTTCTCCCCTTTTTATATAAAACAAGGAGATAAAATAAACATGCATATATAAACTCATCAAATACTTCTCTCCCTTTTTGTCAAATCATCAATAAAGGAGCGAAAACAAATCAAACAATAAAGATATATGCGATATACATTCATGAAGAAGAGAGACGTGAAATTAGCTCCCCCTGCATACATGCATTACTGAAGAAGGGATGATTAGGGGAAACTCAAATGGTATAAGACCAAGTTTCTTGTGGGATACTCTGTTTAAAATGGGAACAAAGAGTGTGCCTTTTGGGTACTTGGAGTTTTCGCGTGTGATTAGGGGAAATCATGCGTGCGCCGCCGCCGCCATCGGCGGCCGGTGCTGATGCCGGAGCTCGGGCCCATGTCTGGGCTTGGGCTCGGGTCAGGTCGGGTCGGTCCGATTCTTTTTGAAACTGGCCATACGAGTTCGGTGGTACAGCAGGTTTCGACTAGCTCCACTAGCCGAACCCGCGCGTTGCGCTACAACGGTTGGAAGGAACCGCTGCAACAGTTCCTGTCTGGGATGAACAGTTAAAACGGTTCAGATAGAATCGTTGCAACCGCTCGGACTCCAAGTGACTGTTCTGTCCTCCAAAAGAATCCTAGGAGCGCTATATATAGCGCTCATTTCTGTGATTCTAAACACACAGCGAAAGTATTCTCTCTTCTTCCTCTTACAGAATTCAGAACTGAAAAGAATTAGTCTGAAAAATCAGATTTTTGTGGAAAGATTTGTTCTGAAAGAAGGCTCAGAAAATTCAACAGAATCTTAAAAGACAATTGTTGTCTGAATCTGTGACTTCCTAAGATAGATATATTAGATCTAAATTTATTCCATACAAGATCTACATATACTGTAAGCCTCTTTATCATGATCAAAGGGAAGGAGGGTTTTAGGCAAACCTGACTGATTCCATCACGAAGAGGTTGCCGAAGGTTACACGATCTCGAGGACGCCGGAGTTGAGGGAGAGGATTCTTCTCTCCAGCCACCAAGTTCTCTTCTTTATTCTTAGAGGAGATGAGAGGCCTCTAAGAGAGATAGTTATTCTTGTTGTTGGAGAGGGAACCCTACTCATGGTATATATATAGCATCAAGAAACCCTAGTTCAACTCATCATAGATCTAGGCCCTTGATTTATAACACGAGTTTCACACGTGTGATGAGTCCCACATTCTAATTTAAATACACTCATGGCTAAGTGTAATTGAAAACGTGTCTAGACCCAAACCATTTAGGTTTGATCAATTCTTTATTAGGTCAAACAACATAGGTTAAGTGGGCGGGTGCAAATATCCAATTGACTTGATTAGGCCCAAAATAAATTAGACTTTAAAACATAATAAGTCTAACAATCTCCCACTTGGGCCAAGCAAGTCATACTGAATAGATATTATGCATAACTTTATGACGTCATAACTTTAACCGCCAACAAACCACGTTTCAAAACAATCTGGTCCATTAAGAGTCCTGCCACCGAACATGGCGATCGTTACCTTCTGTATAATCGAGGTAGGACCTTCCACATCACAAGTTTCAGAACCCCTAACGACATAGATCAAATGTGGACGTGTGGCATGGAAATGTCCTCTGATCAAATAAGGTACAATTCCAACTGGTTTCCACTTTATGACTCCAATGAGTCTAGCCTTATGACTCCAACGAGTCTCACTTTATGACTCCAACGAGTCTAACTGCTAATTCAACAAACTCAAATGCGCAAAAGTAAACTTTAGGAAAAGCAGTTATAAATTTATTTATCAGAATCAACAAATATCCATAAAGTGCACTTAGAAATAATGTCTGTTACATAAAATTATCCACTCCCACAAAATCAGGATATCATAATGACTAATCATCCCCATATGAGCAATATGCTCTAAGAATACTTTAGATGAAAGTCCTTTAATGAGTGGATCTGTAATGTTAAGAATAGTGTCATCACTATCAACAGACAAAATATGATTCCAAACTTTATCATTGATGACAAGAAACTTGATGCCGATATGCTTCGATTTTGCTGAACTCTTGTCACTTTGTAGTAGAGCTCTATAGCTCTTATTATCACAGTGTAGCTGTAATGACCTCTCGACTAAATCCACCATCTTCCTACAATAAGGAAAATATAACATGAAGTGGACTTCCTATTGTCGATACATACAGCATAATCTGAATTTGTGTATCCGATCAGCTGAAACTGATCAGATTTCATGTAGTCTTCTATTTGAAAAAACACCTAGAGGGGGGGTGAATAGGTGTAAGCGCTAATCTAAGAAACTAAATGCAAACTAAGTGCGCTAAATGCGAAAGCTAATGCAAATTATGCACAAACTAATACAATACAACAAGTGTAGCCGAATTCCCCTTGCGAGGCTCTGGACTAATTCCCCTTGATTCCCCTTTAAATGGGTTGAGGCGCTATGTGAAGCTCTTGTTAGATGAGTATAAGTTGATGCACAAACACACAAGCAATCCAAGCAATATGAAATATGTGCACACAATCAAGCCAAGCATATAATAGATATGACAATAAGAAATGCAAGGCACAACACAAGCAATATATGATATGAATGAATCAATGCTCAACACAAGCAAGTATGATATGATGATGAGTATGATGCTTTGCACAATTATAAGAGAGAGAGTTAGAGAGACAATGGATCAATACGCAAACACCAAGATTTGTTTCGAGGTTCGAGCACCTTGCTCTACATCCCCGCCTACACCACCGTGTAGGATTTCCCAATCCACTATAAGGAGTACCAAACTCCTTCTCTCAACCACAAAGCCACCGAGGCTATACAACAACACTCCACCTCTACCGAAGAGGGAAACGGCCCGTAGCCAAATACAACAAACAACCTCTACCGAAGAGGCTCACAACTCACAATCACCCGATCACCTCTACCTAAGAGGGATTCACAAGTAAAGGGTGTTTTACAACAATGAGGTTTACAACAACAACCTCAAACACTTCTCTTTCTTTTTCTCTTTTCTTTTTCCACACAAAACAAGGATCCTAATAACTTAGGATAGAAGATATAGCTCAAGTGGAAAACTAAGTGTTTTGGAAAACAAGAACTCAAAGAAAACACTTGGGAAATTTCTTGTAAAATATAAGGAATGAAAAGCTAATACATAAATCCCAAATTCCTATTTCTTTGATTTTTCCAAAACCCTTAAAAAACACAAAGAATAAATCTTGTTAGCACTTAAAACTCTTTTAAAAACTTCTTTTTAGCTTCAGAGAATGTAAGAAAAACAGCCCAAAAAATCTTAGCCAAAAACTCCAAATATTGGGGTTTATATAGCCCCTAGAAAAATATAGCCGTTAGGCTGATGTGGCAGTTCTGACAGCCACCGGTCGACCGGCCCGGTCGACCGCCAACGGTCAGAAAAGTGACCGTTGGGCACTACCGGTCGACCGGCCCGGTCGACCGAAAAAACCCGAGAGCAGAGCTCTCAACTCGGTCGACCGACCCGGTCGACCGGTTCTGTGCTTAACAGATGTGCACATCTGTGCACATCGGTCGACCGGATCGGTCGACCGGCCCTTTGGTGCGGTCGACCGGCACGGTCGACCGACCAGCCTGTCAGCCCAAAAACCAGGTCAGAAATTTAGGGAAAAAATATTTTACAAAATCTTTTATCATTTCTGAAAATTCCATAAAACTTGTTTTATCATTTTATGTTAAAACATAAACATGTGATAAAAATTTCAAGACAATATATCAATCATATCAATTCATTTTTGTGTCTTGCAAGTTTTATCAAAAACAAAACTTTGTATTTTTATCAAACTTGATTTTTCCAAAACATGAATAGGATAGTCAAAATAAGTTTGTTTACCAAGTTAAAGCTTGTATGTATAAATAGAAAACATCTACTATACATATAACATATGTAAACTTGTTTTGATCTATTATTCATGAAAACAAAAAACAAATCAAGAAACGTGTGTGTTTTGTGCACTTGAGCATATCAACTAAACTAAGCTTTACAAATGGATCTAAAACACAAACTCTAAACTAGATACCTAAGTCTTCTTGTCGATCTTCCATCTTCAAGTAGACTTGCTCCTAAACTCCATCCATGGGCTAGACAAAGTGTGAACTTGAAGCTTTGGCCCTGGAATCACCATGAATAGCTTCTAAACTCCTTGTTGAAGCTAATCACCAACTAATATCCTGTTAATGATCTGAAACTTAGAAACACAAGAATATTAGTAAACATAACTACATGAGTTGATCATCATCAAAACTAGAGTGGGAGGCCATTGGGCCAACAATCTCCCCCTTTTTGATGATGACAAAACTCATGGAGTTATATATGCATGTATTAAAGATAAGCTTCAAGGAAGCTCCCTCTTAACTCATGCATCACAATAAACATAATAGATATGCAATGAAAGCACATGATACTAAACAAAAGCATGCATCATATCTTATTATTTATCCCTATGCATGAACTTGGTATATGCAAAAACACAATCATGCATATATGAAAACAATGCATATATGAAAACAAAACTCAAATTCTTCTCCCCCTTTTTTCAATCATCAACAAAGGGGTAATCAAAACCATAAATAAAACGAGGGGTAAAAATCTTTCTTCCCCTTTATGTCAAACAAAACAATAAAAGACAATGTTCTCCCCCTTTTTGTCTAAAACAAAAACAAAGTCAATAAGGGGTGACTTTAAAAAAAACATGATATCAATTGAAAATCATCATCATGGAAACAATCGATACCAATTGAAATTAAACATAAATCTTGAATATCTAAACATGAAACTTGATACCAATTGTAGAATATTTTCATTTTGAAAAACATATAAACAAATTTGATGTTGATATCATATGTTCAAAATAACAACTTTTGATCATAAAGAGTGGGAGTACAAATACCAATTGAAATACAAAATCAAATTTTCTCCCCCTTTATGAAATACAAACTAAAGTCATGCATAGTCTTGATAACAATTTAAAAGTAATCAATTTAAACAAAATTGAAACTCAAGCACTAGCATAAACACAAACATATATATGTATGAAAGATAGATACCAATAGAAATTGATATACTTGGAATTTAAAGCATACATACATACAAAACATATATGAGTATATAAAAGATCTAAATGATACCAATTGAAAGAGTTCAATGATACCAATTGACATAACAATAAGTTCAAGTGTATACATCATATTCTCTACCACCCAATCATTATTCAAGTTTTAAAGATTTTCAATTTAGGGCATACATGAACATGATCTCCCATCCTACCGCCCTTGGAAGGTAGGGGTTTTCAAAGATAGATTTGAGAATGTAGTTTTGTTTGAAAATCACTACCAAAATGAAGAACACCGCAACTAGTTAAATGGAAAACTTGTTAACTAGCACGAAATCCTTCAAGCAAGGAATAAAACAAAAATGAAATTCACATATGATAATCATCACTCTAACCAATAAAGCATAACTCATGAGAAACAAAACATGAGCAATAGATATGAGTGTACAAATAATATGTGAAGATCACTATCATGAAAAATATTTCATTGAGCTCAATTATTCCTTAAAACATAATTCCATCAAAAACATGAAAAAAATCATATAAAACTCCTTATTTAATCTTCAAGGCATATGTATGTCTAATACAAGCTAAAATATACATACATATCCAAAACTCAACGAGTCCACTAAATGTATATTCATGAAGGCACGTGGCTCAAAAAGATGTATATGTATAAGATTAGTTTGAACTAGATGGACATATACATGAAGTTAAACATAAATACATGAAAGACATGAAAATCATGATAAGCTAAATTTTCATCAAGGCAATTTTCATTTCAAGGTATATGTATGAATTGTCAACACAAGAAGTATACATACATATCCCTAAACACAATTTGAGTCCATAATATAGATTTGCATGAAAGGCAAATGACTCAAGGGGTATACATGTATATCTTAAGGTTTGGCAATACAAACATATACATGAAGTGAAATACACAATCATAAAGTAAATTCAAAAAATGAGAATACAAGTTTAATATGTATGAATCATCAAAACTAGACTATATTCACACATCTAATGGGAACAAATAAGCATTCAATCCAAACATACATAGATTTATTTGTGTCCCATTATATGTACAAATATGAATCCTAGTCTTAATGAGAACTAACATCTAAACATGTAATCAAATCATTAAGCACAAGACAAACACGAATATCATTTTGCTAAAACGAAACTCACACAAATTCATCAAAATTCTTTTATTTGTAACAAAGCTTCTAGGTATATGTATGATTCATCCAAATCTAACAATGTACATACATATCCCAATCACAAACGAGTCTATTAAAAGTAATTGCATGAAGGCAAAAGACTCGATGGGTATACATGTATATTTATTAGGTTTGAAATCAAAATACATATACATGAAGTAAAACCATGAAAATAGGCATAGCAAGTATAAATAGAAGAATCATCAATACTAGCTTATACATGTGCATATAGAGGGTACAAATGAGCATGAAGTGCAAACATATAAAAGTCAATTTGTTCTCACTATGTGTACATGCATACATGCAAGTTTTGATAATATCCACATCTAAACTAGTTTATACCACATGAAGTACAAAAACTAGATAAAAATCAACATGAAAAAGCTAAAACATGATTAATATGTAAATTCACATGTATTAGATTCATGATGTACATTATAGCTAAACAAAAGGTGAGAACATTAAATTTGGGTTCATATAAGCAAGTGTGTCTCAAATACTATACATGTATGTCAAGGATCTAATTAAACATGGCATGTACATACTAATCCAAAGACAATGAAAAACATGCTATAAAACAAATGAATATGAAAGCATGTAAATAATAATGAGGAGTTTAGGAATCGTTACCAAAGCCTTAGAAGGCAACTTTCCTTGTCTCCAAAACATGGTGGTCCTTTCCACCAACTCTTCCCTTGAAAGTGATGCATCCAATTGATTTCCTTTAAGTCCGGAACGCATCCACTCCAAGGTGTCATCACTCTCACGTCATGTGAGAGCCCACACCTACATCAAAAATAATAGGAGGGGTGGTCTTTGGTACCCATATCTTCTTGGGTCCATGGGGGTTAGTACCTTCTCTAACCCAAACAAAATTCTTTGCTAAATTAGGAGTATGTAATCTATCATAACAAAATTTAGCAAGGTGGCCCTTACGTCCACAATGTGTACATGAGTACACATGAGCATACATGTGTTGATGGTGTCCGTGAGGAGCATGTGTATGTCGTGGAGGGTGTGCATGCATAGAAGTTGGAACTTATTTTTTTCGAACCAAGGTTTCCAATCGTGAGTGGTTCATGGCACATTGGCTCATAGTGGAGCCCAAACAATCCATTTTCTTCTTTAACAAATATATATCATTCTCAAGCATAGAAGAAGTGGAACATGCAATGGGTGATTTAGGTGAAACTACCCTAGCATGGCAAACATGAGAATCAATCTTATTATGTAAAACATTATTTTTCTCTAAACAAGCATTCAAGTCATTTGAAATAGAAATAATTTTGTTTTTCAAAGCAACATTCTCTTTTAAAACAAAATCAATTTTAGAAGACAAGTTTTCATTCTTCTTTAAAGGTTTTCACAATCATTTTTATTTTTCAAAAATTCATTTTCTTTTAATACAAGATTAAGTTGAGATCTTAATGAATCCCTATCATTAGAGATCTCCTCTTTCTCTTGCAAAGTAATATTAAGTCTAGAATTCAAACACTTATTTTCTTTTTCTATTCCTAGACTTTTCTTTTTCAAAATCTTATACTTCTCAATTAATTTCTCACAAACAATTGAAAGTTCTTCATTCAAAGCATGTGGATCAACAATATCATTTCTTGAAGAACTAGCATCATCATCACTATCTAATGGAGTTTCCGAGTGTACCTCAAGGGAGTCATTCCCTTGGACCATGTAGCATATAGAGTTGGATTCTCCACTAGATTCCTCTTCTTGTTGGATTTGGACTTGAAGCTTGGAGGTGTTGGTGGTTGTTGATAACTTGTTCCACACTGCAAAGGCGGAACCAAGATTAGAAACACGTAAAAGATATTCTTTTGATAAAGTGCTTCTAATAGCCTCAAGGGCTTGTGCATTGGCCCCTATATGATTGCAATCACCAAGATAGCATCTCTTGGTGGCGGCAAGGAAAATATGCAAACCTAGGGTCTTTAGGTACATGGACATCCTATACTTCCAAATATCAATGTTGGAAGGATCATAGCTAGGTGGGGTCATGAAGTCCATGGTATAAACTAAATGTGTGCAAACAAGTAAATGCAAATGAAGATTAGCAAGCAAATGGATCTCACTCCTAGGATGTTAAGCCTAAGTATCAGGAGCACTAGCTCTGATACCAATTGAAAAAACACCTAGAGGGGGGGTGAATAGGTGTAAGTGCTAATCTAAGAAACTAAATGCAAACTAAGTGCGCTAAATGCGAAAGCTAATGCAAATTATGCACAAACTAATACAATACAACAAGTGTAGCCGAATTCCCCTTGCGAGGCTCTGGACTAACTCCCCTTGATTCCCCTTTAAATGGGTTGAGGCGCTATGTGAAGCTCTTGTTAGATGAGTATAAGTTGATGCACAAACACACAAGCAATCCAAGCAATTTGAAATATGTGCACACAATCAAGCCAAGCATATAATAGATATGACAATAAGAAATGCAAGACACAATACAAGCAATATATGATATGAATGAATCAATGCTCAACACAAGCAAGTATGATATGATGATGAGTATGATGCTTTGCACAATTATAAGAGAGAGAGTTAGAGAGACAATGGATCAATACGCAAACACCAAGATTTGTTTCGAGGTTCGAGCACCTTGCTCTACATCCCCGCCTACACCACCGTGTAGGATTTCCCAATCCACTATAAGGAGTACCAAACTCCTTCTCTCAACCACAAAGCCACCGAGGCTATACAACAACACTCCACCTCTACCGAAGAGGGAAACGGCCCGTAGCCAAATACAACAAACAACCTCTACCGAAGAGGCTCACAACTCACAATCACCCGATCACCTCTACCTAAGAGGGATTCACAAGTAAAAGGGTGTTTTACAACAATGAGGTTTACAACAACAACCTCAAACACTTCTCTTTCTTTTTCTCTTTTCTTTTTCCACACAAAACAAGGATCCTAATAACTTAGGATAGAAGATATAGCTCAAGTGGAAAACTAAGTGTTTTGGAAAACAAGAACTCAAAGAAAACACTTGGGAAATTTCTTGTAAAAGATAAGGAATGAAAAGCTAATACATAAATCCCAAATTCCTATTTCTTTGATTTTTCCAAAACCCTTAAAAAACACAAAGAATAAATCTTGTTAGCACTTAAAACTCTTTTAAAAACTTCTTTTTAGCTTCAGAGAATGTAAGAAAAACAGCCCAAAAAATCTTAGCCAAAAACTCCAAATATTGGGGTTTATATAGCCCCTAGAAAAATATAGCCGTTAGGCTGATGTGGCAGTTCTGACAGCCACCGGTCGACCGGCCCGGTCGACCGCCAACGGTCAGAAAAGTGACCGTTGGGCACTACCGGTCGACCGGCCCGGTCGACCGAAAAACCCGAGAGCAGAGCTCTCAACTCGGTCGACCGACCCGGTCGACCGGTTCTGTGCTTAACAGATGTGCACATCTGTGCACATCGGTCGACCGGATCGGTCGACCGGCCCTTTGGTGCGGTCGACCGGCACGGTCGACCGACCAGCCTGTCAGCCCAAAAAACCAGGTCAGAAATTTAGGGAAAAAATATTTTACAAAAATCTTTTATCATTTCTGAAAATTCCATAAAACTTGTTTTATCATTTTATGTTAAAACATAAACATGTGATAAAAATTTCAAGACAATATATCAATCATATCAATTCATTTTTGTGTCTTGCAAGTTTTATCAAAAACAAAACTTTGTATTTTTATCAAACTTGATTTTTCCAAAACATGAATAGGATAGTCAAAATAAGTTTGTTTACCAAGTTAAAGCTTGTATGTATAAATAGAAAACATCTACTATACATATAACATATGTAAACTTGTTTTGATCTATTATTCATGAAAACCAAAAACCAAATCAAGAAACGTGTGTGTTTTGTGCACTTGAGCATATCAACTAAACTAAGCTTTACAAATGGATCTAAAACACAAACTCTAAACTAGATACCTAAGTCTTCTTGTCGATCTTCCATCTTCAAGTAGACTTGCTCCTAAACTCCATCCATGGGCTAGACAAAGTGTGAACTTGAAGCTTTGGCCCTGGAATCACCATGAATAGCTTCTAAACTCCTTGTTGAAGCTAATCACCAACTAATATCCTGTTAATGATCTGAAACTTAGAAACACAAGAATATTAGTAAACATAACTACATGAGTTGATCATCATCAAAACTAGAGTGGGAGGCCATTGGGCCAACACTATTGATATCGCATTACCTTCTTGACAGTCTTCCAGAGATCAATCCCATGATTGATCAAGTTTCTGTCAAGTTTCTCAACGGTATATGCTATTTTGGATGGGTACAAACTTGAGCACACATCAGACATCCAACCGCCAATGCATATGGAATGTCTTTCATTTGCTCTTTCCGTAGATCATTCTTGGGACATTAGAGTAGACTTAACTTATCTCCCTTTAGTTTCACTTTTCCTTTTCTTATTAGAAGTTTACCCTGGATGCTAAGTGAGCACTGACTTTATCAGGCATAGCACTTCTAATAGTTATAGTAATAGTGTACTTTATGACCATTAGACACATCTTGTAAGATCTCTCCCACTTACCATAATTAACCTTTTCTTTACTGAACTTTTATTAGTATTAGTTTAGATCCATCAATCTTTAAGGTGTACTCTAGGTGCATGAATTCAAGAACGATCATTTACGTGGTCTTACCACTTCTTAAAGTTTGTACCATTCAATTTATACTACATAAGTATACAATTTCTCATCAGTTTAACATAAACATTGCATTTAATAAAATTCTACTGTAATAGCCATAAAAAATGAATTTCAGAAAATGCAACCAGTTTAACCGATAGAGCTGCCGGTTAAACTTTCAGAACAAGTTGTGTCTCTATATGCCAACACTGTACTGGCCCAATATAGATATCTTAAAGTCTAGGTCCTATGTAAGAGAACAGCCTTCCTTTGGGCCGACTGTCACTTTATAGGATTGGTCCTAAAGTTTAAGTAATCTATATTGGCCATATAATATATGTAATGACCCGGCCATAATGACAACCTTCCTTTGGGCCGATTGCCACACGCATGGGCCACACAAATTTATGCATCTGTATTCTTGTTCCGCCATCGGACTAGTTGATGAGGGTAATGCAATATGGGCCAATAGTGTGACAACCTTCCTTTGGGCCGATTACCACACATCAAGGTTCTCCCACTTGCATTAGCCACATCAAGTATCCGACGCCGTACATAATTCGGCCAAACAATAGTCTTCCTTTGGGCCGGCTATTGTCCGCATGAACTACATACGCAATTAAATAAGCTCTTTTATAAATTCTTTAGCTTGAACATGTATATATCTTTATCTGTGTGTTATTAACTGTAATAAACACTAATATTCATCATGCAAGACAATATAAGAAATAAAATATTGATGATAAAGCGGAAGCATGTAAGGGTACACATAACCATGATAAACAAACACTTCAATGCCTTCTTTATGTCAACTAACTACTATTTTGTCATGTATAGTTCCTGTAATACTGTAGTGCTCGTCAAGAGCTTCGAAACGGCTGTTTACATGCCCAAAATAGAGGTCGTATGAGCCCGTAACGGCTAATTGAAGTTTCTATTAACAAAACGGGTCTGCAGTGCTTATCGGGTCTGAATCAGACCCGACCCGCAATGGTTAAGTTATTGGTTTCCATTCTTATTGGGCTGGGTTTAAATAACTGAATAAAACCCTATTAGCTTTATGTGAGATTGATTGGGATTAGGTCTCTTTATTTGAGTAGAATTCTACCCCAAAATATAGACTAGAATTATATCTCAATCACAACACCCAAATCAATCTCAACAATCCCAATTGAAATTTAATATGAGATTAATTAGTAGTAGGTTTCTTTATTAGAGTAAAATTCAATCTCTAAATTTTAATTCTAATTAATCTCATAATCCCAAATTAAGGAAACCCTAAATAATTAACCTTTTTTTTCCCTTGTAGCCGCCAGCTCATGGTGGCTGGCGGTTGGTGCCCGCCCACAAGGGGCGGCCATCGCACGCATGCTAGCAGCATGCGTGCACACATGCGCGCTCTGCGCTCTGCAGAGAGCATTGTGCTCTCTGCAGTGCTCTCCACAGAGAGCATTTGTATCTCTTTTTTTTTTTAAATATACTTTAAGGGCTTCCCTGCATGCATGCAGGGGCTTTCCCTGCATGCATACGGCCATCCACAATTTTTTTTTTTTTGATTTTCATTGCATGCAGGCGCCTGCATGCAGACAGGCTACGGATTTTTTTTTTTTTAAAGAATCAAAAATAATAATAGCACACAGATTTAAACCATAAAAAATATATACATGAATTTAATTTAATCATCTCCAATTTAATTCAATTACTTGAGACACAAAAATAATCTTTATTGAATTAAATAAAGAGATTCATAATTTTCATAAAACGAGATCAAAAGGTTATTACTTTATATCCCGATGATCTGATAAAGAGGAGGCTCTGATACCAATTGTTAGATCTAAATTTATTCCATACAAGATCTACATATACTATAAGCCTCTTTATCATGATCAAAGGGAAGGAGGGTTTTAGGCATACCTGACTGATTCCATCACGGAGAGGTTGCCGAAGGTTGCACGATCTCGAGGACGCCGGAGTTGAGGGAGAGGATTCTTCTCTCCAGCCACCAAGTTCTCTTCTTTATTCTTAGAGGAGATGAGAGGCCTCTAAGAGAGATAGTTATTCTTGTTGTTGGAGAGGGAACCCTACTCATGGTATATATAGCATCAAGAAACCCTAGTTCAACTCATCATAGATCTAGGCCCTTGATTTATAACACGAGTTCCACACGTGTGATGAGTCCCACATTCTAATTTAAATACACTCATGGCTAAGTGTAATTGAAAACGTGTCTAGACCAAAACCATTTAGGTTTGATCAATTCTTTATTGGGTCAAACAACATAGGTTAAGTGGGCGGGTGCAAATATCCAATTGACTTGATTAGGCCCAAAATAAATTAGACTTTAAAACATAATAAGTCTAACAAGATATTCTTCTCTCTCCCTCCTTTATCTACAGTGAATGATCCTCCAAATTTAAGGCAAATATTCTCCCAGAAATTTGTCTTCGTCCTGCTGCATTGAATTCCTGTGAAGGTATTGATTAACTCCGGTTCGACCGTAGGTGATTTGGTAGTGCTATCCAAATATCGCGAAGGAGTGTTGTATCTTGAGAGACCAGCGTCCAGTAACCCGTTAGCACTGTTGCGGGGGACGTAATTGTCTTAAGGAGATTCGCTACATGCGTGTCTCACTCCAATTGCTGTACAAGTGAACTAACATTCTTTATACAGGGGTTATACTGAAATATTTATATTCATAAATATTATTGTATATAACATTGTTAATTGTCAGATCGATTCCTGATTATAACAAGGATCACGCCTGTATCATCCGCTCTCATGCACGCAGATCAGAACAAGTATAAATGGACCTTCTCCTCTAGCGAAGGGGGACTAGATCCTTTCTATATCCTAGAAAAGTCCAGCATTGAGACTCTGGCATTGAAGCCCTGTAATTCTTGTAACCTATAGATTATAGTGAATTTTCCTCCTCCCCGTGATTTTTCCTGATTTGAATTTCTACGTAAAAAATCATGTGTCTCTTTGTGATTTGTATTATTCTCTCTCTCATTGGCAACTCTCCACACTATTTTCCCCCTTGCTTGTGATGAGGATCAACCGTCCAACAGTTCGCGGGAGAAAATCTCCACCATAAGCATGTTGAGAGAAGCTAAATTTTTTGAAAGATGACTAATGCCATATTAATTCAATTGACATCCTTCCTCCCGCTAAAGAGAGTTTAAGAGTTTGGGCCAGAGCCATATCCTTCCCTAAGCCCTGAGCATGATTCAGTCCAGGCTCAGTATCATCCATACTTAAAAGGAAGAAGAGAGGTGGCATATTGAAGCAAAAGGACTAGGACGAGAACTCATAGTTAATTATTACCGCGCATGTAACAATTTCTAGTACTTTTAGTGCTCATATCGATCACAACAAGTATTCACACAACAACTATTCACAAACTGCTAGTAGTCTTCGTGCGTCATGATTCTCGTGAGCTCGAGTCATTCTATAATAGCCTTGTTCACCTTTGAAATTCTAATTCGATAATTCCCTCGTCCATCACAGTAGAGAGATTCAAACACACAATCTTTCACAGGAGAAAGTATATTACCACTTGACCGATGCTCAATTTGCTATGTGTTATCATTCTAAAACTTCTCATGTTAGAAACATATTTATAAGACTTGTTCCAAAGGCAAAATAATTAGTTTTGATAGACCGAGTAAGAAAGGTATACACCAACCAGTCTCCAGTCCCTTCAGGGCATTCCCCACAATAATTTTTCTTTTTTAAGACAAATGAGTGATCCATCTACACAAACAAGAAGAGGAAAAAAGTAGAAAGCCATGGGAAAAAAAACCCATCTACTGTACAAACATGGGGGGACAAGGACATGGAAAGAGGGTGTGGGGCTTTGTTGCAGGACTTAGATTGCATTGATTATTCTCTTGAAATTCTTCAGTCCAACTTTAGATCCATAGGCCTTGATATCTTCTTGCACTTGAGCTCTAAACTCCTTGTAAGTGAATGCCTTGTATTTTGAGCTCACAATCAAACCATCCTCCAGTGGAAATGCGAAGTAGCACAAGGACATCCTCTCTCTACTCCCATTAGCCAGCACCCTATGCTCCACGCTTCTGTATTCATCATTGCTCATGGCCTGCAACAAATATTCTATTAGATGTAGCAGATAACCTCCTATACTATTTTATGCAGAAAGTTGTCAGATGAATGGGCTCTCATGGATCGCGCATCTTACTTTTGGGTTCACTTCTATTAGTGGATTATCTGCAGAATATAATAGAACAAGAGGATTTTCTACAAAACCTTGATAGCAAGCGAGAATTTCTGTTATTTAACCAACTGTCAAATGCTAAAATAAAACTTCAGTGTTTGTATATCTCACCTGCATCATGTCACCTAGGTTCACAATTAGTGTATCAGAGATTGGTGTCACATTGAACCACTGATTGTTGTGAAGGATTTGCAAGCCCCCAACACCATCCTGGCTGAGTATGGACACAACTGAGCTATCTGTGTGAGCATCCAGTCCCAGATAACTGGAAGTATCCGGGCAGCACGGATATCGATACACTCGCAACATGCCGTCAGATTCAGAGAGGTAGGAAGCCGAGAGGCCTCCGTCCAGCTCGAGATCCGTTGCAAGAGCATCGAAGATTGTCCTCGCGATGCATGCCATGTGTTGTCCATACTGATTTGCCAGAGACCTTGCAAGAGAGAAATTGATGTAACAGATATGTGAGGGCTGAGGGCTTTGCATATATGGAGGAGTGAAATGGACTCACAGAAAACAGAACAAGCTAAGTGTTAGGATTTCATGAAGAGGCAATTGGAATGCAATTCTGAAAAACTACAATTTAGAAAACTTAAACCTTAAAATAAAGCTAAACAGGGACTGAATATGATCTAAAGGTCTTGCCACAGATATTCAATAATTTCAAACTTAAAAAAAAAGGACATGCCTACACGAAGGGTTAACCCAAACTTAACCCAAATTCAATAAAAGTTCATCATATCCAACTCAAAATTTGGGTTTTGTCGCGAATTGGGTTTGAGTTAACCCGACCCACTTGCCCCCCTAGTCTCATAAAAAATATACTTCGATGTTTATTTAGTCAATGGAACAGAGAATGAGAGAACCTGAAAGAAGAGCAGCAGGACTCTAAACCTTGAACCTCCCCTTCTTGGGGTTGAACCTGAGCAAGGGGGACATGGAGCCCTTCAAGCCAGCTGAGAGCCCTCACACTCAAGCTAAGGGTTGGGGTGCCCCAAAAGTAATGAACTGGGCTCAAGAACCCAGACTCCTTTGACTCAAAAGGAAGTGAGAGGATCTTCTTGGACTCAGCATGGAGTTGGGCTGAGAGAGAGGAGGGGATGCCATGGTTGGTGAGCCTGAAGAGCCCAAAGTCCCTGCAAGCCTGGCCAAGTTGGGTTGGGTCTAAGTGGGTGAGGTCTATCAAGGGGACATCAAGATTTGTTGGGGGTTGGGGTTTGGATTTGGGTTAGGGTTAGAATTAGGGTTAGGGCTTGGGATGGACTTTCTGAAGAGAGGTGGGTATGATTCCATTAGTTTTCCAAAGAGAGATGAGGCTTTTGGATCTGTTCTGTAGACTATAGAGGTTGAAGAGAATCCCCCAACAAGTGCTCCTTTAGTTATGATGGTAAATTAGCAACATGCCCCTCAAATTATTGCAATATTGCCATATTGGCATATACTCCACAATTTTGCCTAGTTCAGACGATATAATATCTCTCTATATTGTGTTAGAATAAAATAAAATATAAGCTTGGTTATATAGTAAATAAACTTTTAATCATAAACATGTTACTGATTTTTTTTCACTCTATTTTCTATCTGATATTTATAACCAAATTCATTCACGCGTGTGTACATACATACATATACATACATACATACATACATATATATATATACATACACACCAATTAAAGGTCCAGTGAATTTCAGAAAGAAAGCAATTGGGAGAATTCTGTAGCCAATTCGCCATAGATAGGCCAAAATCCCGAAAAATATTAAGAGAAGACATAATGATTCTAAAAGACCTACTCAAGTCAATAAAAGATATAAGACTTGTAAAAAAAAATAAAGAACAAAAAGAGTCATTTCATAGAAAAGATAAAGAAAAAACTAAGCAAAAGAACATAAAATGTTATAAATGTGATAAATTAGGCCATTATACTAATAGATGCTATACTAAAAAGAAAATCGAAGAAATTGAAGACGAAGGTCTCAGAAGAACATTATTAAAAATAATGATTAATTCTATTTTTGAAGATGACCAATCTACATGTGTGTGTATCATTAAATTTATTTATTTATTAGGTAAGAATATTGGTTAGGAACAGTCAAGTCTATACACACGCACCCATCACTAATTATTAAAGTTAAATCTCTTATCCAATAATTGTGAGAAATTGAACGCAGAACTTCTCTCTGTGAGAAAGAAATTTTACAGCCGGACTAAATCACTGGTTGAATATAAGTTAAATTATAGAGAGAGAGTGAGTGAATTCCGATGACCGGAGTATGTAGTTTGAAAAACCAAGCTTGCAGTTGAAGAACAAATTTAAGATAAAGAAATGCATTTTGTTCTCTGTTTGCCAGTTGAATTGTGATTTATAAGTTCAAGTGAGAACATTTGGGTCTCGGTCTCTTCAGTTGACCGATTTGGTCATTATGCTCTATGTTGATCATTCACAGCAAATTAAGATAGGAAGAATGTAGATCAAATTGCAGCCAGAGACCAACTTATTCTAGAAACAGACACGGACTTAATCTAAATAAAATGTGTTCATGGGTCACACTTAATTTCAAGAAAATTAAATGGACTCGGACTTAACACTGATATGAGTTCGGTCCACTGGGGGTAGGGGTGGGGGTGATGGGTTTTGAAAGAATTTGGATTTCCTCGTTTCCGCTAAAATTAGAGGATGATCCAAGTCAACAATGTTAACGATACATTATCCTAATAAATGATTGCAATTCAATCATTTCATAACTGACACTATTAAAATCTCTGTCACTACATTGAAATTCTGAAGTTGAGATGAGAATTGATGTATTTATATTTTAATACGCCCACGCAAGTCGCTCTCCTTTTTATGGGCCGAAATCTGGGTTGATGATCTAGTGAAAATCGGTCCATAGAGCTTTAGTGAGGACTTATAACGTTTGACAATCTAGTGAAATCGGTCATAGTGAAAATCCTTCATAGTGTTGAAGGAAGGGACGTAGAGCAGTGGCTCAAATCTCGGAACATATCATCGTGTTTGTGATTGCTTACTCTTTCTCTCTTCACTCTACTCTCTCTTTACTTACTTGCACACTTATCTTGTTTACTTATTTGCAAGTATTCCTTATATTATGATTGGTATTTGCTAGGTTACTAGCAAGTAAATTTTAATTTCGCATTATTTGTCATTTAGTATAGCTATCACTTATTTACCCCCCTCTAGGTGATTTACAGTAACACCTACATTTAATGTCAAATTCAAATTATAAGAATATAAGTTATAAAAATACTATCTTCTGTCCGCGAGAGTGGCTGAACGATAAGCCACTTGGTTTGCTCCCAAGCCGGCTGGTTTGAATCCCACTCTCAACTACATATTGGGAATTAATCTGGAGGGCTTGTTGATCACCAAGTTTCCTTGGAGAGGGTGGGAGCGCCTCTAGGATAACCCCGGAATTTACTTTCCAAAAAAAAATATATATCTTCAAATAATTTCCTTAAAAGTTAGTAGACACTACGCTCTCAGATTATATATATATTAAGTTTAATGGAATTGTTTTTATTGTGCAACACTTTTCTTTGTCCTAAGAAAATTTATGGGAGTTTTGCGAAATAAATGAAAGTGTGACAACAGAGTAACAAAACACACACATAGTCTGAACTACAAATGTTGAATAAAAGGCTTATTGTGGAGGATAACTTGGAAGAAGGTCATGATAGGTGGTAAGTTTTAGTTTTGTCAGTTTTGCTTGACTCTACGAAGCCTTATCTAAATACAGAAATCAATTAAAGCTTACCCAATTGAATCATAAGTTGTTGGTAGCTAAGCTGTCCATGCTGATTGTAATGGAGGTGGAACTAGATATGTTTTTGCTAGTGAAGAGAAGTCAAATGTGCTTATTTTTAGTGGCAGTGGTGATGCCACAGTGATTCTCAAGTTGCTCGTAGGATTTTGTGGAGGCATTGTGTCACGGCCTCACCTACCATACATATAGGAAGTAAGTCGTAACCTATCATTTCTAATATATCCAATAACAAATATTTCAAAAGATTACGAATTACAGAATTACAACTTATATAATGTTGTGCTCGCAAACAAGTCACAACAACGAACCAAACAGAGAATCCTCAGATCTCCTCGAACAATGAAATCAATCACAACCATGAAGAGAATCACCCAATCGCAAACAACAGATCTAACGAGGTTCGGCCTGAATGCCTACGTCCTCGGGGCAATCAATGGAGAGATTTATTTGTGGAAGATGATTACAATAGCTCTAAGTCTCTTTGAATGTAAGAGTACTCAGAGCAACTATTTTTCCCGCAGGTTACAAACCCTAGAATCAACATGAGGCTTAAATACCTCAAAAACGGATCAGCAGATTTTTACCCAGAGAACCCGTCTGTCGGTCGACCGGCCCGGTCGACCGACCTCCCAATTCTCCAATACCGGTCGACCGGGCCGGTCGACCCAGAAAACCCGAGAGTTGGGTTTTGTCAGTCAAGGGCTTCCGGTCGACCGGCGGTCGACCCAGAAAACCCGAAAGTTGGGTGTTTGTCAGTCAGAGCCCTGCGGTCGACCGGCCGGTCGACCGCGACCATTCCTGTGCATGCTGTGCACGTCGGTCGACCGGGCCGGTCGACCGACCACTCTGACTTCTGCTGCTGCTGATTTTTCTGCCACTGTCCTTTGCCTTTCCTGGCGGTCTTCGACGACACTTGGCAAGACACTTGGCATGGCATCACCTTCCTCAATGTAGTCTCTCCTCCAACAATTCTCCACCTCGGTGAAGATTTTCAAATCTGAGCCGAATTCCGACTCAATAGCGACTGCACCAACCTGGTTGCCTACGTACCCCTGCCCAAGGGATCAAGCCGTCCGTAGTTCACCCAAATGAGCTTCAGCAAGCTCATTTCACCTGAAGGACATGGAGCAAGTCTTTGCAGTGTGCAAACTTTACCCCCGACACCAGCTTTGTTAGCATATCGGCCGGATTCTCTGAAGTGTGAACCTTCAACAAGTCAATGTCACCTTCTTCTAGAATCTCCCGTACAAAGTGATACCTAACATCAATATGCTTCGTCCTTGCATGATAGACCTGGTTCCTTGCCAAGTAGATGGCACTCATGCTGTCACAGTTTATCTTCAAAATATCCTGTTCCACGCCCAGATCATCAAGCAATCCTTGAAGCCAGATTGCCTCCTTCATGGCCTCTGTCAAAGCCATATATTCAGCCTCTGTGGTCGACAACGCGACGGTAGACTGAAGTGTGGAGCGCCAACTCACCGGTGCCTGCGAGAATGTGAAGACATATCCCGTCATCGACCGGCGTTTGTCAAGGTCACCTGCATAGTCTGAATCAACATACCCTATGCACTCTTGCTTTCCGGTGTTATCCTTCTCGAACACTAGGCCTACATCAACAGTTCCCTTGATGTACCTCAGAATCCATTTCACAGCTTCCCAATGACCCTGTCCAGGATCATGCATGTATATACTCACCATGGAGACTGCCTGTGATAGATCTGGCCTCGTACACACCATTGCATACATCAAGCTACCCACCGCATTGGCATATGGAACATGAGACATGTGCTCACGCTCTTGAACACTCCTTGGAGACAATTTCACTTACAATTTGAAGTGCGGCGCCATTGGTGTACTAACAGACTTAGTATCCTTCCCGATATTAAACCTCTGCAGTACCTTCTCCAGATAGCCCTTCTGAGTCAAACTTATCCTGCCAGCTTTCCTGTCTCTTGTGATCTCCATGCCCAATACTTTCTTTGCTTCCCCCAGGTCCTTCATTTCGAACTCTGACGATAACATCTTCTTCAGAGAATCAATAGCAGATCTTGACCTAGAAGCAATCAGCATATCATCTACATAAAGAAGTAGATAGATATATTCACCTGATGGTAACTTGTTGTAGTACACGCATGGGTCAAAGTGGCTCCGTGTGTACTTCTTCTTCCTGATGAAGCTATCAAATCGCTTGTACCACTGTCTAGGAGACTGCTTCAAACCGTACAGCGATTTCTGTAGCTTACATACCAACTCTTCCTTTCCTGTAGCTTTATAACCTGTGGGCTGTGTCATATAGATCTCCTCCTCAAGATCGCCGTGGAGAAAGGCGGTCTTGACATCAAGTTGGTCAAGGTCCAACTCATTCTGCGCCACCAAGGCCAATAGGATCCGAATAGACGAGTGTTTAACAACTGGGGAGAACACCTCGTTGTAGTCGATCCCTTCTCTCTGAGCGTAGCCTTTAGCCACCAACCTTGCCTTGTGGCGCACTGTATCTTCTTGAAAAGATCCTTGCTTCTTAGCGAATACCCATTTGCACCCTATGGCCTTCTTCCCCTTGGGCAACTTGGTAAGTTCCCATGTGTTGTTCTTATAAAGAGATTGCATCTCTTCATTCATGGCCTCTTTCCACATCTCTGCTTCTGAACTGATCTCAGCTTCTCTGAAGGTAGATGGAATAGCCTCTTCAACAACTGGAAGTGCATATGTAACAACCATATCGGTGGTGAGCCAACCAGGTCTCCTAGTATTCCTCCTTGGTCTTCCAACTGCAGTGGGATCTGGAACGGTATCCATGTCCTGCTCCTGAACGGTATCCATGTCCTGCTCCTGACCCTCTTCAACAACTTCAGCATCTTCTTCTGCAACTTGATCACCTCCCTGTGTCATCTCAGGAATGATTCTCACTGATACTGAATCCTCTAGAGATGGTGGATCTGCATCACTCTCCACCTGCTGCAATAGCTCCTTGGTCTTGCTGGTCTCCACCTGCTGAGAGACCGTAGACTTCATCAACGAAGCCTCATCAAACGTGACATCCCTGCTGACTATGAACTTGTTGTCCTGTTGGTCCCAAATCTTGAACCCCTTGGTTCCTCGCTTGAAGCCAACGAACACCCCTTTCTTTGCTCTTGGATCCAACTTGTCTTCCTTGACGTGGTAGTAGGCTGGACATCCGAAAACCCGTAGCAAATCATAGTCCACAGCAGCTTTTCCTGACCAAGCTTCCAGAGGAGTCTTTCCCCCTATTGCAGACGACGGCAACCTGTTCACAAGATGGCATGCATGCCCCAAAGCTTCAGCCAAAACTTCTTTGGCAGTCCTGCATTTGACAACATGCACCGAACCTTCTCTAGCAAAGTCCGTTCATTCTTTCAGCCACCCCATTTTGTTGCGGAGTCTCCCTTACTGTGAAGTGTCTCTCTATGCCCTCATCCAGACATAGTTGTAGGAAAGGATCTGACTTGTACTCTCCTCCGTTGTCAGAACGGAGGACCTTGACCTTCCTTCCCGTGCTTCTCTCCTGATTAGCCTTCCACTTCACGAACAATTCTAGGACTTCACTTTTGTGTCGCATAGTGTACACCCAACAGCGCCTAGAATAGTCATCAATGAACGACACAAAATAGTGGTTACCTCCAATTGATGCAGTCTTTGTAGGTCCCCATACATCCGTGTGAATATAGTCAAGAATACCTTCGGTGCAGTGTGAAGCTGTACCAAACTTCACCTTCGTCTTCTTGCCGATGATGCAATGTTCACACAGATCCAATTTGCAGGTCTCTGCACCCTTCAGCAGCCCTTTCCTCACAAGAACTTGCATTGATTTTTCCCCTGCATGTCCCAGCCTCATGTGCCATAGCCGGGTTAGATCTTCCTTCTGACTAGTAGAAGCTGCCACCTGTCCTGTCACTGTACTACCCTTCAAGTAATACAAGTTGCTCCGGCTATCAGCCTTCAACACCACCATTGAACCCTTTGTCATTTTAAGGACTCCCTCCTTAATAGACACTCCAAAGCCCAATGATTCCAAAGCTCCTACTGAGATCAAGTTCCTCTTCAGCTGAGGTACATATCTCACTTCTTTCAGCTCCCTCACCATCCCATCAAACATCCTGATCGGAATAGTGCCTACACCCTCCATGATGCACAGATGATCATCGCCCATGACGACCGAACACCCCTCCAACTTCTCAAGACTGGTAAACCAATCTCGATTAGGGCATACATGATATGTAGCACCTGTGTCCAGGATCCACTCGTTATCCCCCGAGTAGCCTACGATGGGAGTAGTCACTGAAAAAGAGAACATGGAAGAATCTGAATCTGATCCATCTGCATGTGATTTACCGCTTGCAGTCTTTGTCACTCTTGTCAGATTTGCCTCAGACTTTGATTCCTTCTTCTTCCCCTTGTACTTTGGACAGTCAACCTTCCAGTGCCCAATCTCTTTGCAGAACATGCACTGATTTTTCTTAAGATCCCTGAAGCCCGACCTAGACTTCGATCTTCCTCTCACCTCCTTGCCTTTCCTCGATGAACTCCTGCCCCTTACTTCCAAAGCCTCCGCTGATGAACTAGACCGACCAGAATGTCTTTCATTCTTCCTTATCTCATAACTCATCAGTGCTGATGACACTTCATCATAAACTAAGGTTTGCCTTCCATTTATGAATGTCATAGTGAATGTCTCATACTCCTCCGGTGGGAGTGAGTTCAGGAGAATGACTGACTTGTCTTCCTCACTTATAGTGACATCCACATTTAGCAAGTCTGTAAGAAGCTTCGTATATCGATTGATGTGCTCGTTTACTGTGCTTCCCCTCTGCATCCTGAACTGATACAGCTTACTCTTAAGCTGCAACCTAGACTCCACACTCTTTGTCAGGTACTTCTTCTCAAGGGTATTCCACAGTTTCTTCGCTGACGTCTCATGTTGTACAAGATATTTGATGTCTTGTGACAAACATGAACGTATCAAGCCACATGCCGACCTGTTCATCTTCGCCCACTCTTCATCAGTGGTAGTGATCTTCTTCTTCTCCAATAGGAGAGTGTCCTCGAGGTTCTGTGCATTCAGTGCATCCATAACCTCACACCTCCACATCCCGAAATTATTAGTTCCATTGAACTTAACAACTTCAATCCTTGAGTGATTCATTATTTTAACGGAAGTAGTTTCTTCTGCCATTGAGATCTACTTTTGATTCTCTATTTATGCGAAAGAGTAACCAAATTGGAATAAATCTTTCCTCAGATAAAAATGGGATTTTTACCTGCCTCTCGAAACCCTAGATCGAGTTTCTCACCGGATCTACTCCAACACAGATTCAACGAGCCCTCCTTGCGTCCTCCTGAGATCGACACACGATCTCCTCGAACACCAATACCTCTGACCTGAGATCGACACACGATCTCCACCTGATCAGATCTGGAGCCCTTCGAATCCTCAGAATCCCAAGCGTAACCTGGAGGCTCTGATACCACTTGTTGTGCTCGCAAACAAGTCACAACACGAACCAAATAGAGAATCCTCAGATCTCCTCGAACAATGAAATCAATCACAACCAAGAAGAGAATCACCCAATCGCAAACAACAGATCTAACGAGGTTCGGCCTGAATGCCTACGTCCTCGGGACAATCAATGGAGAGATTTATTTGTGGAAGATAATTACAATAGCTCTAAGTCTCTTTGAATGCAAGAGTACTCAGAGCAACTATTTTTCCCGCAGGTTACAAACCCTAGAATCAACATGAGGCTTAAATACCTCAAAAACGGATCAGCAGATTTTTACCCAGAACCCGTCTGTCGGTCGACTGGCCCGGTCGACCGACCTCCCAATTCTCCAATACCGGTCGACCGGGCCGGTCGACCCAGAAAACCTGAGAGTTGGGTTTTGTCAGTCAAGGGCTTCCGGTCGACCGGGGCGGTCGACCCAGAAAACCCGAAAGTTGGGTGTTTGTCAGTCAGAGCCCTGCGGTCGACCGGCCGGTCGACCGCGACCATTCCTGTGCATGCTGTGCACGTCGGTCGACCGGGCCGGTCGACCGACCACTCTGACTTCTGCTGCTGCTGATTTTTCTGCCACTGTCCCTTTGCCTTTCCTGGCGGTCTTCGACGACACTTGGCAAGACACTTGGCATGGCATCACCTTCCTCAATGTAGTCTCTCCTCCAACATATAAATGTTTTCATCAATAAAAGATTATGGAGGGAACGTAACGGTAGAATTTTTGATAACATGGCCAGATCTCCCACCCAATTTCTGCATCTTTGCTTTGATCTCATTTCTCATTGGAACTGTCTCTGTTTAGGCAGTGCGAGGGAGTTGATTTCTCGAACGTTTGGTTAGTCTTTGATGGGTGAGGATTTCGATGATCAGGAGGCGGAATCTGTAGGGAGAGGACATGATTCCGATTCTGACGGCTAGTGATCAGCCCTGGTGGTTCATGACTTCTTTGATGCTCTCTGTGATTTTGGTCTGATTATCAATCAGTTTTGGTGCACCTACATGTGCTTTTGTTTGGGACAATCCTTTTCTCGTTTTGTATTGTTTCTTTTTTGTTGTTTTCATTAAAAGCTTTTTAATGAATCCCGAGGAATCTTTTCGGTCACCGTTTCTTCTAAAAAAGGAAAGATGGTGGATAAAATCAACTGATAATGAGCACGCAAAGTTTGATATCAATTATCATGAAATATCTTTTCAATTGGTGAAATGAAAGACAACAAATTTTGTTGTTTTCCATGGCTGACCCAAGCAAGTCTTCACATAAATTAGGAGTCTAAGCCAGAATGACGTGGCTTAACCAAAATTTGATATTTTGATCATTCCAGGTGTGTTGCTGATTTCATCTGATGGCAGAATTGAATGACCAAATCTTAAAAGTGTACGTTCCAATGGGAAGAAAGATTTGAATTAGAAAAAGGGCAAAAAAAAAAAAACTTAACAACATGATCATAGAATGTGGTAATAAAAAGACAATGAAATTTTAACAAAAAAAAAGGGGAAAAGAAAGGGAAAAAAGAGTAAGTATTGGTAGGTATAAATTATTGGATACACGGACCTTACATTAAGTTTTGTGGTTTGATTCCTGATGGACACAGAATCATATGCACAAATGCATATTTGTTTAATAATCTATATTTTGACCATAATACAAGTAACTTCTTGCATTATAGCTAATTCACAAATAATTCTTTTGTTTTCAAAAAATATTGTTAAAAAGCAGGTTATGTGGTAGCCCCCCCTTTCCTCTCCACCATCCCACTAGAAAATAAAAGGTAAAAAAGTGGGAAATAAGTAAATAAATGGAGTTTCAGCGTCCACAATGTGTCTTTATCTGTGAACCTGGTCTCTACCTCTTGCTTGTAGGGGTGACAATGTGTAGAATAGAGATGCACTTACCCTTACCCTTACCCTTAACCCTAGATGCAGTACTGTTTTCGATTTTCCGGCCATGGATCTTTGGAGTATGTACTTGAACATGTAACAGCAATTCTTCTTGAAGTTGGTTACTCGCATTATTTTCTTCAAGTTCTGTTCTTTTTGAAACTTTCACGAGTCTTCTGTCAACAGTGTGGTTCCAAGGTTTCTGATGTTTTTTCTCACAGCAGGTTGATAAGAGGTCTAGCAGTGACAGATCTGTTTCTGCAACTGTGTTGTCAGCTACCATCTTGTTTGTGTTTGCTGCAGCACCAGCGATTGGAGAAATTGCTGGAGCGTTCCTTTATGCTCTGTACACTTGTGGGCTATTTAGTTAATGAGGAAATGCGGCGCGTAATATGTAGCACGATAAGATTTGAGTTGGGAGTTTAGTGTGACAGAGAGCAGGACTTGTAGCAGAAGGGAAATGAAGATCACTGAGAACACGCGTCACTGGCATTTTCTTTGGAATCAAAACTGAAGGGTGGGAATGGAGATCCAGCAATCTTAGCAATCCTGAAACTAATCGCGCTTGCACCATAAGATTGAATGCAGCATACTTCACAAGTACATATATGAGAGATTCCATTGTGATGAGGTGACGCACGATATCAGAAGAGAAATACACCATCTCTCTTAACTTCTCTCACAAATCTCTCATGTTTCTCTCTACCAACATGAAAGAAAACATCAAAAGTTTTTTCTCACCAGTACTAGGAGTATCTCTAATGCTGCGTTCTATACAATAATCTTTGTATGCCCAATACCATAGAAAAAAACTCCACATGATAGTTTCATTTTCAAAGAAACAATTTCAAATGAGGGCTGGAAAATGGGCAGAGCTTGGTCCATTGATTTGATTCAATGTGAAGTAGTTAGAGCTCTTTTGGGCCCTGCTTAGTCAATTTGGACTGAAAGTACTTAGTCTAATAAGTCCGGATGATATTACAGATATTGTTCATGATACTATACCCAAGTTGACTGACAACATTGCAAGCAATGGAGGGAGCGAAATAATATATTTTTTAAAAGACAATCCAGATCATCCAACTAAACTCTCCATGCATGCTTGATTTTCATCTCTTACTAGTTGAATCTTCTCTCAGATATTTCAAGAGAGACGACGAGACGGGTCCTGGAGCATTCTCAGGTGAACAATCCTTCCGACAGTCAATCTGAAGACGCGAAAGGTAGGAGAGATGACACCTACGGTGACATTGACTGATCACCTCGCAGGGGGCTTCCAGTTTTGGATCTTCTACTATTTACCAGACTTTTGGAGCTTATCTATATTTTGTGTTAGGAAGCCCCCGGTACAGTTTGTTTCCCAATGTAATTGTACTTTTGATGTTGTTACTTTTAGCACCTGCGTGTGCATTGAAACTGTTTGTATCAGGAGGTTTTCTTCCTTCTGCAACTTTTTGCAAGAGAAGTTTTCATTAACATTCTATTATGAAACGAGGGCGCTTGGGCTTCACTGTTTATTCTATATATATATATATATATATATATATATATATATATATATATATATATATATATGAGAAAAATGGATATCAGCCGGTAGGCTGAGAGAACTCTCTCAGCCTGCGCTGACGTGGCTCAAATTGTCACGTCACTGAATTGCGGCACGCTTTTAGGCGACTGTTAAATTACCAAATACCCCTTATGAAAAGCAACTCTTAGAGCGTTCCCTTGATTATTGTTTATTATTATTTTTCCCCCCTTTTTTTTGCCGCTCTTTATAGGGTATTCTATATAAATTACTTTTCACCCTATTTTCCTGACCTCTTTTTGAAAGATCTAGTTTCATCTTTTCAGTCTGCGATAAACTTTTTTTCTGAAAATATAAAATCTTTTTAGATCAATTTTTTTTTTGAAAAGCTTTAATGTCGACGTCTGAGCAGTATACCGACGATCTTAATTTGGAAGATATTACATCTGGATCTACTTTCTCTCAGAATATTGAAAATCTTGAAGGGTTGACATCTCTGCATGCCGATCAACAGGTTTTTATTTTTATATATATTTTAAAAACAATTTTTGAAATATTGATTTTTTCTCTTTAGACTATGAGGTACTGCCACCGTTTTAATATTCGGTCGCAATCTTATTTGAAAATAATCTCCGGCTGTGAATTCTTTTTTCTAGGGTATGCGTTTTAGGTCGCAGTCTTTAATAAGGAGTAATATATTTCTTCACATACGGATAACTGCGACTTAGGTCATAGTCTTTAGTAAGGAGTAATATAGATTTCTTCACATGCGGATAACTGCGACTTAGATCGCAGTCTTTAATAAGGAATAATATAGATTTATTCACATACTGATAACTGCGACTTAGGTCGCAGTCTTTAATAAGGAGTATTATAGATTTCATAACTGCGACTTTGGTGGCAGTCTTGAATAAGAAGTAATATAGATTTCTTCTCATACGGTTAACTGCGACCTTGGTCGCAGTAATTGATAAGAAGTAAATTATTTTTCATCTGTTATGCGACCTTGGTCGCATTTATATAACTTATATTTTATTCATTTAATTGGTGTAATTTTTTTTTGGGTAGGATATGAATGCACATGGAGAAATGTCTGGAAGCTCAGATAAGTTTTTAGGGAAACAGTTCTTGTCGCATATGGAAACATACAATTTCTACAATTCTTTTGCAGGAATAGAGGTTTTAGCGTGAGAAGAAAAGGTACAGATAAGTCACGGAAGCCTCCACATGAGATTATTTGCAGAAAATTTTGCTGCAACAAGGAAGGTCTGAAGAAATTATGTGACAAAAGACAAGATGGGCTTACAGTGCATCGTCGAGTTAACACTAGAGTAGGTTGTCCTGCTGAGATGCACATCCGTCTTCGTTTATTTTCGGACTCAAGTCGATATTGGGTTATCACAAAATTTGTTGATACTCATTCACATGAATTGTCTAGCCTGATAAGGTACATCACCATTACTCTCACCAGTCTCATCGTTCAATAATTAGCAGAAGCATTATGAGCAATCTGGTTGATGTTGGAATGCGGCCTTCAAATATTTCCCGCGTTGTGAATGCAATGAGCCAGGGAGAAGGCTTTGAAGAAGTGCGCCCTCAACAAGTTATTGATTTCACTCGTCAATGTAGAAATAACTGCGGTGATGAGTTTATTGCTATTATCAAATATTTTCAAGAGAAAGCCGAGACCGATCCAGAATTCTTCTTTTCAAGTGAAGTCGATAACGCGGGCACACTGAGAAGCATTTTTTGGGCTGATGGAAGAGCTATTCCTCGTATCTTACCTTCTGTGATGTGATCGTTTTTGACACCACATACAGAACTAATCACTTGAGCTTGCCATTTGCTCCATTCACTGGAGTAAATCATCACCGGCAGTCAATTTTGTTCGGCTGTGCTTTGCTTGCTGATGAGCAGAGGGATACTTTTGTTTGGTTATTCCAAAAATGGCTCAAGTGCATGCATGGAGTTGAACCCAAGCTGATTATTACTGATCAGGATGCGCAGATTGGTGACGCCATCAAGATTGTTTTCCCAACTTCTCGGCATCGTTACTGTTTCTGGCATGTGCGGAAACATATTGCCGAGCAACAAATCCCAATGGCAAACAAGTATGGAGAAGATATGGTCTCCGATTTTCATGCTTGGTACACCTCCCGCGATATAAGGACTTGTCAGGAAAGATGGCGTCTGATGAGTGAAAAATATCAGTTAGAAGAAGAAGGACAGTTGGTTGATGAAGATGTACAGGCTTCGTGGACACTGGGTTAATGCATATCTCAGGATGTTTTCTGTGCTGGAATGACAACCAGTCAGAGGTCCGAGAGTATTAATTCCTTTTTTGATGGTTTTGTTAACTCAACACTAAACTAGTGGAATTTGTTCACCAATATGATAAAGCCGTTGCTTCCCGTCGTGCATCTGAATCTCTTCAAGATTTTAGGGGTTTGAATTCTGTGCCCAATTGTACATCCAATCCATATGAGATACAGGTTTCGAAGTTGTATACACCGAAGATTTTTCAGTTGTTCCAAAATGAATGGGCAGTTATAATGACACTGTTTTCAGAAGAGGTGGAACATGACAAACCTGGATCATATATTTGGTTGGTAATTTTTCAGAACCAAAAGACAGCTGGGAAAGGTCAGTTATGATAAACGAGAGGAACTTCATGTTTCTTGCAGTTGCTCGTTATTTGAAACAGAGGGTATCCTATGTGGACATATTCTGTGTATTTTGTGGCGCAATCACGTTACACATATACCGGAATCATATATACTTCAGAGATGGAGGTTGGATGCTCGTTACAAAAACATTGCAATTGAAAATGGCATGAGGCTTTTTCCCAGTCAAGGCACTCCACGGACGGCTAGATTGTTGACAGTTCATTCAAAATTTAATGCAATTGTGAACATGGTCGCTGATTCTGATGAAAATTTTCAAAGTTGGAGGCAGTTTTGGAAAGTTTTGCCCAAGATACAACTAGAGAATACAGAGCAATGTCAGGAAATGATCGTTCATCACAGCCTAAAACTGTGGTTGGTTCCAGTGGATCCGTTGTCGTATTGCGAGATGGTGAAGAATTGAATATACGTGATCCAATTGGTCCTGTACCAACCAAGGGGAGGCCTAGAGCTGCATCCAGGCTTAAGTCTGGTTTTGAAGATTCTATTTCTCAGAAGGAAGTTAAGCATCGAAGATGTGGTAACTGCCAAGAGCTGGGCCATTACAGGACTGGTTGTCCGTTATTGGTATTACATTAAACCTGTTAATAATTTTTTTTTCTAACGATTAATCTTAAAAATTCTTACTATTTAATTTTTTTTGGCAGAAGAAGTAGCTTTGGGTTGCTTCCATCTCGAAGGAACAAAGACTTCAATTTTTTTTATGAAGTGCGACCAGGGTCGCACAGTGTAGAGAGATTAAGTTGATTTCTGACACTGGCATGTAATTATAATCAGATTTATTATCATGCTTTGATTTCTACTGTATTATTTTTGTTTGTAGTTGTACTTTAAAGTTTTAATGCTACTTTATAGTTTAATTTTTTTTGTTTATATGTAGTCAGAGACTTTGTCTCGTTGTACATGGTTAATTGCAACCAAGGTCGCAGTGTTGTTATTGATAAAGATGGCCAGCAACTTCAATCTAGGGTCGCATTACATGTACTGCGACCAAAGTCGCAGTACGTTAGGTAGGTTTTTCCTTTATATTAACACTCATAGCGACCAATGTCGCAGTGTTGTTGTTGATTAAAACATTGCCGCCATCAACTGCGACCAAAGTCGCATTGTATTTTACTAAGGCTGCGGCTATCAACTGCGACCAAAGTCGCAGTACGTTAGGTAGTTTTTTTCCTTTGTATTAACACGCATAGCGACCAATTTCGCAGTGTTGTTGTTGATTAAAACATTGCCGCCATCAACTGCGACCAAAGTCGCATTGTATTTTACTAAGGCTGCGGCTATCAACTGCGACCAAAGTCGCAGTACGTTAGGTAGTTTTTTTCCTTTATATTAACACGCATAGCGACCAATGTCGCAGTGTTGTTGTTGATTAACACAATTACTGAAGGCATGTTTGTTTCTAATATCAGTACGCAATAGTAAAACCAAGTTGTAACAAATGAAGACTGTAAATAATCAATGGAACTTATAATAAATAAATGTATAGAAATGTGTATAAATTAAATCAATACAACAAAAAAATTATGCAATGAATTGCACTTGAAATATTTTTTAAATTTATAAAAAAATTGTGGTATATCAATAATTTGTCAACTATCAGTCTTCAAATGTCATATGTCGTACAATGTCTGTTTCTTCATCCCAACTCTTCTCTACATCTGCAAGCATCATGTATGCAAGCTCACTTCTTAGTTTCTGTACACCAGCAACCGTAACAGCATCAACAGCTGATAGATGATACCCAGACGCTATGCTTTCCATGTACTTGCATACATATATAGCGCAATCAACACTGAAATTTCCATAGAGCAATCATTAAATGAAATTAGATTTTGTACCAAAAAAAAAGTAGAAAATATGTAATGAAATTAGATGTCAAAAATTTATATCCTGTTTGCTTGTTGGGGGCATTTTGCGTATTTTATTTTATTTTTTCTCATTTTTTTTTAAAATGAATCTGAAAAATCTCTATTAATCTTTCTTTCTGCAATGTCAATAGGAACAAAATTAGTATTAATCAAATAATTGCAAGTTTCCAGTAATAAAAATATTAAATTTCAACTCACCATTATTCTTGCATCATTTTTGTAAAGGTTTGTTATACTACTTTTTTTGTCAGCTGGGACCAAAGAGTTGTAAAAAATCCACTCTTCTGTGCTGCAATCGAATACCAGCAAGGTCCAGTGAAATCCCTGCTCGTCGGCACTATGTTTGTGATTGATCGGAAAGAAGAACATGTACTGCATGTCAGCTGTCCAGTTTTTCAACAGCTTCTGCTTGATGAAATGACCTTCCAGATCTTCAATTTTATTTACAACACCGTGCTGCGGACAAGAAGAAAAAAATTTTAAATCGAATACAAAATGAATTTAAAATATAATAAAAATTTCTAAACTGCGACCTTAGTCGCACTATATTATTTAGTCGCAGTATATGAGTTAGTAGCAGTACATTTTAATTATAAACTGCGACCTTGGTCGCATCTCCGACCTTGGTCGCAGCTCCGACCTTGGTCGCAGGTCGTATCTGTTACTTTTTGTCGCAGTACCTGAGTTAGTAGCAATACATTTTAATTATAAACTGCGACCTTGGTCGCAGATCCGACCTTGGTCGCAGGTCGCAGCTGTTACATTTTGTCGTAGTACCTGAGTTAGTAGCAATACATTTTAATTATAAACTGCGACCTTGGTCGCAGTACATGTGTTAGTAGCAGTACATTTTAATTATTCACTGCGACCTTAGTCGCAGTACATGATTTATGCCTACATAGAGAATATTAGTAATCTGTTCCAGAGTTGATATTACATTAAACCGTAAAGGAGAAAGTAGATTTTTACCCAAGCTTCGCTTCGGAAGAATATGCTTTTTAATCCTTCTCTTTTCTCAAGATGCTGTATGTAGAAATGAATTACATTTGAATCTAAGTCTTTACTGAACATCAGGTCCTCAATGTCATTCCTTGAAATGATGATTGAATTATTGGTATCCTGATACGCAGTAGAACTGCAAGATATTTAAAACAAAGTTAGTAATTTAATTGTTCTTATATAAAGGTATAACAGAAATTTTTTGGATATGAATTAACTTACTCAGAGTAGGACTTGTCGAAGAATTTTTTATAAGATCTTGTTGATGGGGCTGCAGAATTCTGTATGATGTGGTTTCGGTCAATTCTCTCGATGTGGAGGAAATCTCTTTGTCGCCGAAACCAGCGGTAGAACTCGCAGCCGCAGGCTGTGGAAGAGGATTTTCATTTTTTTTCTTCTTCGTTTTGGATAAACAAAGTCAGAGTCATCACGATCTCTTTCAGCGCGCTTTCGTTCTTTGACTCCCCTTTCTATTGTTCCTTTAGAGGTTTCCAAAACAGCTTCTTTTGAGGTTGCTTCTGAGGCGGAGTATGTTCTTGAATTTCTTCTTCAGAAGCTCTATCTCTTTGGATTTCTTGAGTCATTTGACTTAGATCCAGAGAAAAACTTGGAATATCTTCCCCAGCAATAATTAAAACAGACTCAGAACCATGATTTTATCCTCTTCCAGTTTTTTCTTCTTCTCCTCTTCAGCCTGCTTCTCCATCTGCTCCTTCATTCTTTTGTTCTCCATCTGCGCCTTCCTCCTCTTCTTCTCATTCTCTTCCTCCTCCCTCCTCCTCCTCTCCTGCCCCTCCTCTTCCCTCCTCCTCTTCTCCTTCTCCTGCTCCTCCTTTTCCCTCCTCTTCTTCTTCTCCTCTTCTTCCCTCATTCTCCTTTCATTCTCCTCTTCTTCCCTCTTTCTATTCTCCTTCTCCTTCTCCTCCACTTCTCTCCTCCTGTTCTCCTTTTCCTTCTCTTCTTCCCTCTTCTTCTCCTTCTCTTTCTCTTCCTCTTCCCTCTTCCTCCTTTCATTCTCCTCCTCTTCCCTTCTTTTATTCTCCTGTTGCCTTCTTTGGTTTTTCTTCTCTTTTTTTTCTCTTCTTTTTTTTAATTTTAATTCAGCCTCGATTTTTTTCTCTGTCTCCATATTTTCAATCTTTTTTTTCAAGCTGAGAAACATAATCTCTCAAGAACTGATTTGCAGACCTCAATCGTTTTATTTCTGCTGCTTGATCATCCGGTGTAGGTGGCAAATAACCTTCAAAAATTGGTTCTTGCTCACTCGTTTCAGCTTGATCTGGCTCCTTTTCCGCCGGGATGTCAGCCTCATTCAATGTATGGCCTCCTTCTTCTCCTTCACTTTCACCTTCTTCTTCTTCTTTTTCTTCACCTTCATCTTCATCTTCATCTTCTGCTGCTTCTTCCTCATCCTCTTCCCCTTCAACTGGAAGGCCAACCATAATTTTTTCATCATTAGAGATGTTGGCCATTCGACTCAAAATCTGAAAAAAACAGAAAAGGTAAGCTAAAAATAAAACAATGAAATAATGATACTGCGACCATGGTCGCAGTTTATTTATGAAATATTTTAGATAAGATTGCGACCATGGTCGCAGTATGTTTGTCGTGCATAAATTTATCTGCCAAGACATGCAGCTCAACACTGCGACCATGGTCGCAGTATGTTTGTCGTGCATAAATTTATCTGCCAAGACATGCAGCTCAACACTGCGACCATGGTCGCATTTCTGTTGAAAAGGGTATTTTCAAGAGAATGCGACCATGGTCGCACATTATTTGTCAGGCAGAAAACGAACTGCGACCTTGGTACTCAATACTGCGACTATGGTCGCATTTTATTTGTACTACACATAAAAAGAAGTTTAACTTACAATATTGCTGTCAATCTTTTTTAGATCAACTTCAAGTAGAGATCTGCCAATATTTTGGAGGTCCCATCTTACTGCGCGTGGGGTTTTTTCCTCCAAACCAGATCTCTGCTCAAAAATAGGTGCCCTCTCACACAGCCAATACTGCCAAAAATTAAAAAATAAATTAGTTTCCACAAATTTTCTCAATTTATGGGTACATTTCATACAATGTTGGCCAAATTTGAGATTTCTACTTACAATAATTTGCACGGAGCATCCTTGCAGCTCGTACGTGGCTTGCCTGAAGATGTTCATTGACTCAATCAGGAATTGCCAAACAGCTTTTGCCCAGCATATTGTCCTCATCAGTTGCATATTGGCAATCTGTTCCACAATATACCACGGCACCGTGCATTTACTGCCAGAGAAGAAAAGAGTGGCCGACATGTATAGGATGACTAATGTGGTAAAGTCTTGAGCTGCAAGTCTATTTATGTCTCTTATAATTTTCTTCATAGACATTTGCTGCTCAAATTGTTCATCCTGTGTCACATCTAATATATCCCTCCTCCTCCTCTTGACAAGAAGATCATCCAAAGCATTTTCAATAGATACTTTGTGATCTTCTTTATATTGGGGAAAAAATGTTTTATAACCCCTCTATCCTTCAGCGTACATGTCTTATTCATCACAAAATCTACCCCATTGACAGGTAGACCAAAAGTAAGGGCAACATCCTCCACTGTTAACTCAATCTCTTTGCCCCCAATTGTAAAGATCCTTGTATTACTGTCATACTGGTCTAAAATACGCAGTACGGCCAAGTTTGATTTAAGAGCCTTTTCAGCCGCAAATTCTTCATTGTAAAACGCCATGAAGATTGGGCCAAATGGGGTATTCTTCATCGCCTCTACGAAATTTGCCGGTATGTACTTCTTAAATTTCTTCATTAACTGGCACATTGGTTTTATGCTTGATCTCAGAGGACGAACCTGTATCTGTTGTTTTACCTACGTAGGAAGAAAAATTAAACACTTTAGACCAATGATTATTGAAAAATCATAAGGGAATAAAAAGCAGATTTGTTTTTTTAATAAACTGCGACCTCGGTCGCAGTCATGCTTAAAAATTAAAAAATTATTAGACCCAGGACTACATTGCGACCAAGGTCGCATAAGACTACAGTGCATTCAGAAATAACTGTGACCTGGGTCGACACGGCGACCAAAGTCAGAAATACTACGGTGCAATCAATAACAACTGCGACCCTAGAACGTACTGCGACCAGGGTCGCACTACGATCAAGGTCGCATAAGACTACAGTGCAATCAGAACAACTGCGACCATAGTCAACAGTGCGACCAAGGTCGCATAAGACTACAGTTCAAACAGAAACAACTGCGACACAAGTTTGATAAAACATATTATTTAAAATAAACTGCGACCTTGGTGAAGACTTGAGACTACAACTCTGATTTAAACAACTGCGACCCCCATGTCGTCAGTATGTGAGAAAAAAAAGTAAATTTCATATACTGCGACCAACGTCGCATTCGTCTACAAGGAAAGG